>CM034151.1:74305445-74344422 GCA_019776745.2 Taxus chinensis
TCCAGATTATAATTATGAAACTTAATGTGGGGGGAAATGTAGACACAAAATATTACACATTAGCTATTATTTAGCCTCGTCTTATACTACTATTTAGAAGGTTCTCAACTATATAAATTACTAATTAATCCCACCTTTTGGCCATCTTTATTTTATTTTTTATTTTTTCATTCCCGTCTATTTTCTAGCACTTATCCATCCCTTTCACAACTTCCTCGACATTCTAGCCCAAAAATAGGGTGCCCCGACTTGTACTGGGACACCCCAAAGTGTGCAGGTACCACCATGGGTGCACCCATCTATGTTTCTCCACTTTCACTCCCTTTTTAGTCCTTTCTAGATATTAGTCATCTTTATCTTTTTCCCAATCGACCTTGTTAGTATTAATTACAATATTAATCTTGATAGCCCTATAAAAATAAAGTTAAAAGACCATAATGAGGGTCATATCATCACAAACCACTATCACTCCATCTACAGTTGCATCCATTAAATCACTTATATCCATATAGTTCCATGCATTAAGGCTAGAAAATCTCCATCACACACAATTCATATTGGGAGGGATTCAATTCTATTCCATGCACACGTACTATGTACATTTTCTATAGTTACTATTTAGCACTAATTCACAAATTGTGAATGACACAAGAACACCTAGCACACGACATGCACACACATACTAAAACTACATCTAGGTCCAAAATTTAGTACAACACTAAATGATAAGACCACTAGTTTAGTATTTGAGGTTAGTCTGACCCATTCATTTGCATCATTTATTTTTATAGGGTTTGATACTTCTCTTTGTATTATAGGGCATTATATTGTTCACTTGGAAAATCTAGTATGACAGACATGAACCATTTGAAGGCATCTATATACCATACTAAAACCAGTTTCAGGGAATTTGCAATGATCAAAGCACCCAGACTATGGACCATGGCACCCTAAGGTGTCTAGTACACTCCCAGATGCCCCAATCATTTCAGATACCCAATATCTAGTCTTCTTAGGGTCCATGAATGATTTTCTACACTTCTAGTTTCTTCCATTATACATGTGACACTCTATTAAAGTCATCTGTTATCAACTAAGAAAATTTTCACCCTTCTCTTGCATATTTAGGGTTTTATTTCACTTACAGTAGTTATTTACATTTATTTTATGTTGTTGTATTTCATTTACTATAACGTTTTAGTCCTCCTAATTATATTAGCATTAATACCCTAAATACCCCTTTAGGATCCCCTATTGTCGTTAATCAAGTTCAAATGCTCTCCTACGATCTGTATCCTTTCTCCATTCAACAAGATCTCATCAGAAGCTGAGGGGGTACTCCCACGTTTACCTAGATGGGGTAGTACATAATCCTGGGCTTCCACATCCTCTGCATGAACCTCAAATATTTCCCGTAATTTTTTACTCCATACATCTATCACCCCAACAACCTCATGCTATCTCACCATTACACTCTGCTGAGCTTTGTTATACTTGAGCTGCCTCTCCTTTCTCTCCACTTATATCGTAGGATCCACCATTTATCACCACACCTACCTCCACTACCCATGCCTAGTGGGAGTTCATATAGCCATAGGTAATTCTTCTAAACTCATAGTGAAGATTAGGATCTTGATGGCTAATGGTAAAGCACCCTAGGAATATCCCCTCGGTTCTCAAAATACTTAAAATCAACAACCTCTAGACAAGAATACGTAGAAACCATTTACTCTAGCATGTAGATAACTAACACACCACTCCCCCAACAATAAACAACACGAGTCCAAATCAGATCAACATAATGAAGCCACTAATAATCTTCTTGGGTCCAAATAGGAGGATGATAATACCAACTCTTCCTTGATAGATATGCTGACAAGCATTCATACAGTTATATTATAAAATAACAAAAGAATTTCTCAGAGCGCTCATGATACAGATGCTCCTCTACCCATTTACATGCATAAAATTCAAGTCTATTGTTGAATCAACGTGCAAAATCATCTTTCATGTTCTTAAGCCAAGTTTCTACAGTGTCCAAAGTCAAGAAATCTTCCATTACACACCATTATTGCAAAAAATTCAAAAGAGGTCCCAACAAATGAACTAAGATGTAGTCAATTTTCCCAACCCTTTAATTACCAAGTGCACTAACACATCACCCATCCTAAACTGGGAACTCACCTGAGGCACGCGAAGGCGTTATGACTCTCTTCTATGTGATATTTTTCAAGGATGTTATAATAAATAACAACATAATGTGCAATGGTAATTACATACATCTCATAACAAAGATCGAGAAACTAAATCCAAAAATAGACAAACATGAATAAAAAAAGAACCTACAAGAACAAGAACTAAACCATAGACATATTAAGGAACATATATAGTGAGATCCATCCATAAAGATATTCAGAACAACACCATTATATTACTTCACCAATATTGCAGTAACCAAATACATCAAGAGATCCATAAATGGACTAGATACATCAACATATCCTTATTATTTTCCTACAATGGATCTATTGAGGGAGTTACAATAGTGATCACACATATCTGTCTTAGCTCTCTCCACTTTTTTTCACACATAATTCACACGCAATGCACACCTATCTCTTTGTTTCCGTGGAAATCAATACATATCAAGGGGTTCTTGGTAATCTTCTCCTCACTTCCCACTCATCACACCATAGTGAATTTATTTCCAAATGTCATCATGTCTTTCCATACTCAAGTATCCTCAGCATGTAAGTGCCATCTAACCCATTATTAACTTCACTTTATAGCTCATAATCTTGTCATGATAACCATATACTAGAATATTCTTTCCTTTGGATATATGTTTCCATGTCTATACTTATCTATAATTAGATATGGTTACATCTCCATGTGTCCCTCATTATAACTTTCACCATGGTAATAAATTCAACTCAGTCCTGAGACTTTTATTCTTGGGCATGAACCTCCGCACTTTCCCTAAAGTTACTTCCACGTGAGCCTTTGCACCTTCCTGAAACATGATAAAACCTTCCACACCTTAGGTTCCTAGTCTCCTTAGGGGCTCAACAATGTTTTTCAATAGAGGTAAGTAGCTATGATGATGCCTCTGATAAAGACTTTAATTTTTTAGATGATGTAGGAGATGAGTTCTTGTTCACAATAAAATATGCTAAAATTTTCAAAAGTGAAGACTCCATGTCTAAATATTACATGGAATCTGAATAAGAATAATATTGTGACCTTTAAACTGGACCGATTATCATCCAAGGTGAGTTGAAACTTGCTGAGAAAAATAACATGAAATTTAAAGAAAAAATCAAGGAATATGAGGCTCATATTAGTCTTCTTGAAAATAAACTAAGAATAGATGCTAATGGGTTTAAGGAAATCTATAATCAACTGTAAAATAACCTTGAAATCAACTCAATCAATATAGAAGATAAGGATAAGGATATTGTTTCCTTGAAAGAAGAGATATATGAAGTTACAAGTAGGTAAAATATTTTCAAAAAATTTGAGAAGAGCTACAATGATCTACATTATCTCTTGGAAGGTTTGAAATATACAGGAAATAGGATAGGTTTGGGATTCAAATAAGACCTCGTAGGAAAGGAAGTAATAAAATATAACATTTTTTCAATAAATAAGTTTGAAGGACCATGCATCAAAGAGGAGTAGAAGGAGTGAAACTTTATGGACAATATTAATTCAAATTCAGTAAGGAAACCAAATGCATCAAGGTATGAAATAAATTTCAACTGATATTGTTACACTTGTAATGGATTTGGACATAATAAAAGGAGTGTAAAATATTTTCCAAGGATTATCATTCATAGAGGGATAATAGCGATGATTAGTACAACAACATCATATGTTACAATTTTCATGAGAAGGGCCACATAACAAGATAGTGTCTCCATAACCACCAAGAAAAAGTTGGATTAATGAAGGTAAAATTAATCTAGTATGATTTAATTGTAATCATTTTGGGCACATTGCTAGATAATGTTATCAGGAGAAAACTAGATATAGTTTGAAAGATAATGTACCTAGAGGTAAGAGCCAATTTATTTGTTTTAATTGTAAAAATTTGGGGCATATTGCAAGATTTTTTAAAATGAGGATCAATGTATATGAAAATAAGACATCTAAGAATCCTAACTATGTTGAGTAAGTGAAGGAAGAACCTAATGTAAAAAGTTGTTCTAATCATGGTGGGAAAAAAAGTATTTTTTATTTTAAAGAACGTTAATATTTTGGGTTTTCTTCTCAAGAAGACGACCAGATAGATGATTGAGATGAAACTCTATAGAAGTTAAGGATTTTTATGACATACCTTTGTATCATATCCCATGAGGACATGTATATTTTTCCTTGTTATATTCAATGAGGTGTATGGGATTCCTCCATTAGGATTCATGGGATCATCTTATTTTCTATTAAACCATGATGTCTTGGATGATGGGTGTTTTAATATGAAGTATTAATTTGTGTAGCTAAATAAATTTGAACTAAATTCCTAGGTCTTGAAGAGAAGTTAGTTTTCTTTAAGGGGAATTCTATATAAATGAAGTAAAGTAGATGGTTTGCTTAAACATTGATGGTGTAATCCATACAAGAAAATATTTCACCTATGTTTCATAGATGATATAAATATGTTCTCAATCATGAAGGTTCTAGATAGAAGGTTTTTTTAGATATATTCAAAGTGAATGCATTGATTTGATAAATATTAAGGAGAATCTGATGTCAAAATAGTAAATTGATTTCTAAATGGTTTGAAGTTGTACGAGTTTTTTCATAATGATAAAGTGGGTCTTATATGTTCTTGAAGGTCATAATTTGTCTTAGAAGTTTGGTAAGGTACTCTTATGTTGATAATTTTCTAGATTCTTGAATAAGAAATTCATTCATCTTATATGATGAGTCGATCTGACCATAAGAGGAAAGGTGAAATGGATCATTCAGGTATGTTTGTGAGTTCAATGGGTGTACATGTTGTATCCTAGTTCTTAAATCAAGTTTTAAGATGTCTTAAGAATGTGTGTGTATCTTGGAAGTAATATAAAAATTGTAAAAGGAATGATTATTGACATAGCTATAATCTTTAGAATGGTGCAAGAGCAGGAGTGGGATTCATTGGAAATTTCAAATGAAGGAATTGAGCAAGAATCTCTAATGGGTTAGAAGGAGTAGCAGATTGAATGGGCTCTGCACCAGGTAAATGATCACGTGATTTTTTCCCCGAAGCACAACAAGGAAAAGGATGGACCTACGATAACGTGGGCTAAACGTTTAGTCGGTAAAATCTAGGACAAGGTGATTTTGGAGGGACTAGAGATGTCAAAGGAGAAAGGTAACTTGTCCCTTAAAATCCCTGAGATTCTTTTGGCAACAAAAAAATCCTCCATGGAAATCACTCTCTTTCCTAAATGCCTTGGTTCTATACCAAATATTGACTACTTTAGGGGATGGTTCAAGAGACGTTAGGCATCTAATGGAACTATTGAAGTTTCAACTTATGAAAATGGTTTCTTCTTAGTTTATTTTCCCAATAAAGATCATGTGGAAAATTTTCTTGCTGGAGGTCCTTGGTTTATTGGAAAATCTGATGTGGTTGTTTAGAAATAGGAACTGACTTTTAACCCATATGTGACATATGTTTCTCAGTTCCCTATTTGGGTCAACCTTTCGGGCTTACCCCTGGAGTTTTGGGAGCCAGAAGTCCTTATTGGCATTGCTAAAATCCTGGGTAAGTTGTTATCCTTACATCCAGTCACTAAGGATAAATATAGACTCACCCATGCCAGATTCTATGTCCTCCCTTAGAGAGTAATATCAAACTCTTGACTTCTGAAGGGATTTGGATGTAGAGATTTGAATATGATCCTTCTCCCTTTTTTGTAGAAAATGTAAGTAGGTGGGTCATGATCAAATATATTGTCCTCTTCATAAGGAAAAATTTGATCCCTTTGCAGCTCCTCAAAATAAAAAAGGCAAAGGAATAGAGGATGATCAGGAAAAATGGAAAAAATTGTAGAGACAAAGGATCATCTTAACATCTAGAAGATGGTTAAAGAAGTGGATCCCTCAATCCATCATAACACCCCCTGTAAGGAACTGGTGGTCTCTAGTTTCCCTAAAGTCAATGAATTTGAAGATGAAGATGAGAATGAAAATTAAAATCTAGATGTACAAGATGTTATTCCTAAAACAGGGGAAAGGGATAGCCAAGTTTTGGAAGGTAATGCTTATGAACTACAAGTGGCCTGTGGCCCTTCACTAGATGAAGTTTCTTTGATTGGTCAGAGCTCCTTTGGTCAGAGACAAGAAGAACTATTACCCATGTCTAATGGTTTCAGAATTCTAGCGGACTATGTAGCTGATACTTATGATCTAGCGGTATCTCCTAAGAACCTTATAATTAAATCTAAACCAATCATGCAAAGTACCTCCAGAGATGATTTTTGTAAGGACTCAAATCCTAAGGGTAGAAAAAGTAATAAGGAATTAAGGGATACTAACTCCATGAGGGAAGTAGAAGCTAACATTCAGGGTGCTTTGGGGAAGTTGCTTCTCTGAAATAAGAAATGTTAAATCATCCTCCTCCCATTAAACATAGAATTTCTAAATACCTTAGAGTTAAAACTAAACTAGACATTCTCATGCTCCAAGCAACCAAAATGAACATGGAGAGATTTAAAGAACTGGGGAGAAATATTTGGAAATAAAGTCACTGGGAAGGATGTAGCTCCTCTGGAGCCTCAGGAGGTGTTGTCACTATGTGGGATACTAGATTAATGCATGGTATTCTAATCCTTTCCTCCCCTGATCATGTGGTAATTAGTTTCACGAAAATCATCCTAAAAAAATCCTAGTATGTTTCTTACATTTATGCTTCCAATAAATTCAATGAAAGAAGAAATTTCTGGAAGGATCTCTCTAGCTTTAGATAAGTGTTTAATGATAAAGAATGGATAGTTAGAGGAGACTTCAATACCCCCTTTCCCTAGGAAAAAAGAGAGGGGGTTTGATCTCTTATTCTGAAATTATGGAAGATTTAGCTAACTTCGTGGCTAGAAATAGTTTGTTTGATTTAGAGTTGGAGGGATCCATGTTTACTTGGGTAAACAGAAGGATGAGAACTGAGCTCATTCAGATAAGATTGGACAGATTTTTGGTGAGTCATCTTTATATGATTAATCAACTTCATTCTCTAAACACTCTTCCTAGAATTGGCTGGGATCATAATCCCATTCTTCTCAATTTGGGGATGAACCAACAGAAAAAATCAAGGCCCTTCAAATTTGAAAATATGTTGTTAGATCACCCTAATATTTTCAACAAGATTCAAGAATGGTGGGATATCCAGGTTCATGGGGTTGTTAGTTTAAGATTTTGTTTTAAACTAAAGCACATCAAAAGAACATTAAAAGATGGAATAAGGAGACTTTTGGAAATATTTTCTAGGAAAAAAGTAGAATTGTTGAAGATCTAAGAAATATTGAGGAAGTTATGGAGAAGGTTGGTCTTAAATCGGTTCTGAAGGATCAAGAACAAAAAATCTTGTCTGATTACCATGGAATTCTGGATAAAGAAGAGGTGTATTGGAGATAAAAATATAGGGTTAAATGGCTTAAGGAGGGGGATATGAATACTAAATTCTTTGTAATATCCCTATTTTTAAGACTTTAGAAACAAGGGAATTGTTTTTACACAATGTTCTCTATTCTAAATAAAACATCATTTAGAACACACATTCCATGCCAATCAATATCATAACAGATAACCATATGTAGCTATAATGACTTGGTAAATTACCAATCTCTCATTTCATGACTCGGTTACTAACCGATCTCTCATGTTTATCTTAAAGTATAGAATAATTTATGTATACTATGTATACTTAGTTTTCTTACCTTAATACAGGTACTAAGTGATCTGTTTAAAGAACCTATCTGAGTATTTTTTTACCAATATTCATCTGACATCACGTTACTTTAAACTAGGTGACATAAGACAACGCAACCAGTAGCTTGCGATACTTTGGCCAAAGATTTCCAACATATTGATCATGTTACTATTCCTAGACGACATACTCATCAATTTAGAATATGTCCTTCACCTCACTCTACTATTATCTAGAATGGTCTTTACTAATTTCTGTCAATCCACTTGCCCAAGGTTTGACCCTAACCCAGGTTAGTGACATAATTAGTTATAGGGAGACACTCAAGATGAATTAGGGTATATGGGCATACTCGACCGACCTAAGTCGACCGAATGTGCCAGGGTACCCTGGGTCATAGAAAGCTACTTCCTTTTCTAATCATGCTACTAAATTGACCTACAAAGAAAATAAGTTCAAGTCCAGATGTGTGTAGATATAAATCAAAAAATTTAGAAGGGTGTTGCCATATGTCAACTACAACACTATATACTCGAGAAGCCCTTAGTCTTCTCGAAGGTATAGTCATGTAGTTGACATGTGCCAACATACGTTAGAACTAATTCATCATGATGCACATACCCCTTTGTGGTCATTAATTCATAAATAAATTTAGATTAAGATTCAAATTGCAGTAACCTTGCAAAACCCTAATTCCAACATTCATTAAGTTCTTTAACCATAATTAATTTTATTTAATATTAAGAACTTCATTAACCTCATGACTGCTTTTATGTTCATTAACCCAGCATAATAATCAGTTATCCTAAAAAACATGGCAACAAACATCAAATGGTTAATTTTAATGCCACTTAGCTGCCCAAAGAAGGTGTATCATCTACCTAGTTTCAACTAGAGTTTACTTCATATAAAACGAAGTACAAAGATTAACGATCATAATCACCATTCCTTCTATTTTTCATTCTTTTGAGAGAGGAAGATTCCTCTTCTACATGATTAAATGTTAGGATTATCATATCTTTTTCATCATTCATAACTCATATAGCTTAATTGTATGTCCAATTCATATTTCATTATTATACTATAATTGTTTAGAAATAGAACAACATCTTATGTAACTTAGCAAGTTACACCTTAGTAAGGGAGACTAAACTATTCCCTTATTCCAACTTAATAAATGATAACAATAATAGGTATACAAATAGATATGAAGAATATCGACAAGATAACATTACAATTTCCTTCATACAAGTATAAGAGAATTTACACCAAAATTTGGATTCAGTCTCAAAAACTTTCAATTCATCATGATAAAATATACACTTTACAAGACTATGCATTTCAAGCATATTGCATATCAATCAACATTAAGATCATAGAAGAATACAAATTTTCTTTTCCAATACAACTCAAGAATGAATCATAATCCTTTACAAAAGATCCATACTATAAATCAACTAATACAACATAAAAAAAAATCCTTCTTTTATCACTTACGAAGCCCATCTGTAAAAATTACTAGCACAGGTCAGTTCATTGAACTGAGCATGATAAGCACTAAGCGTTAAAATGAAGTGCACTCCAATAATTATTCCATTAAAAAAAAATTCTTTATTGAAACAATTAATAAATCATACCAATAAGCATAAGAAATAACAACCATAAAAAAAGTACAAAGAATAATTCTGAATTCACTTTTAAGAAAAGAAGATAATATAATCAGCAACTACTACATTATATCATAGAATAATTGACCCAATCAGTTACTTATTTAAAATAAACAATAGATCTTATCATCTAATTATTTCATAATTATTTCTAAATTGAAATACATAATTTAACTATATTATGTAACAAAAAGAGTTACTTTTAGAACCAAAAATCTTATTGTTGTTTTACCAAGTTTCTAGGATCATGTACAGATAATTCCTTTCAACATAGTACATGTGTAAGATGATTCATCCTACAACTTAAGTAAATAAGAAGATGAATCAATACGGACTATCCACGATTCACCATTCACCTAAGAGATAAAAAATAGGTTTAGAAAGTACATAACTGATTACCTATGTAACTGCCTTAATCAAGGAAACCAATAAAAAGATTCACCTTTTAAGAGACAACATCTGATATCAAAAATCCCAAACCAATCCAAGAAGGGAGAGAATCAAACATTCATCATCCTACTTGCAATCCTTAGGTATATTCTACATTATAGAAGATATCATTTAGAGATTTGAAACCATACATTCCAAAAATCAAAGAAAGACTTGCACAAGGATTATCTCTTACTCATGTCCATCCAGGGAAGATTCATAATATTATTGAGTGTAAAAAGGGGAGTCCATCCTAAAACAATATCCTAATGATGCATGACTCATTCAGTCAAAACAGTCAGACTAGCAATGATTACATTTTCCTTTCTACAGGACAGACTCAACTACACCCTTCCCAAATTGACATGACCAATGATTCTATAAAAGTTAGCCAAGATCAAGAAAGATCAAATGGGGATGATTTGGTTTTCCCCAGTACCAAAAATGACACTCCCAAAGTTTCCTAAACATACAACTATTCCCATGAACTTTCCATAGCCAACTAGTAATAGTTAAACAAACAATCCATAAGGGAGTTTCCATTTCAGAAGAGTGAGTTCACATTACTTCATACAAGATAGGAAGGGAAAAAATCTGAATTCAAGAATTTGAACAGACCTAGAATGATAAACACTCTACAACATCGAAGACAGTCGATCTACAGAGAAGTTAGAACAACCAGAACTTAACTTTACAAAAGTTAAAGGAAATTCAATAAAAAGGGTCCGATCCTAGAATTCATTCACCTTTGTACTATCAATTGAATTCGAAATTCCATTTTGAACTTAGAAGTTCTCTCACTAGTTCCCAAAAGAGAATACAAAACCAAACACAGTTTATAGAAAATAATACTTCTAGTTTTCATTATGAATTCAAACCTTATCGGAACAACAATATCAACAGTAACCCAGTTCGTATACAAAAAGCAATCTAGGATGCAATAATGCCAAATTGTTATTCATCTATTCATCATTGCTTAAACACAAGTTTGGGTTCCTATTGTAGAGAAAAGTATACAGTACAATCCTAAAGTAGAAGTACAAATCTTGGCAAAAAAAGATATATTCCACAAGAGCATTCAACTCCTACCTCCTTTAAAAAATAGAAATCCATTCAAATGGATCTGAAAGAGAATACAAAAACCCAACACAAGTTTAAGTCAAAAAAAGTTTCAACATTACCCACAAATGCGATTGTAACAGAAATCCCAA
This sequence comes from Taxus chinensis, assembly GCA_019776745.2. Lineage (NCBI taxonomy): Eukaryota > Viridiplantae > Streptophyta > Pinopsida > Cupressales > Taxaceae > Taxus > Taxus chinensis. Next base: position 74,316,665 of record CM034151.1, read on the forward strand.
CTTCAATAAATTTCACAGCTCCATCTAGCACATAAAGATAAAGAAAAAGAATTATAGTGCAGAGAAGCTAATTGTTCCAGTCAAATTTAACACAAAATGAAGTACAAACACAACACTTCCATAGACTTCAAAAACCCATTATCAACTACTTTTAAAGATTTTGAATTCACACCAAAGGGTAAGTAAACAATACCATCTTGAACCAGAGGTTCTATATCCTCACAACAAGATATAGTTACCTAAAAGGTCAAACACCCTTCTCTAAAAACAATCAAGACTTACAGATAAAAACTAGATGTGGGTTACCAAGAGTAGAGGAAAATATAATATCCTCAAACGGTTTCATGCTATTAAAAGTTAAAAGTAAACTATACAATCTGAGACAGAAGTACTACAACTACTTCAAACTCAGAGATGCATCCAAGAGAAGATTTCATAAGAGACTACTAGTTTAGACTCAACCAAAAACCAATTACTCAAGCTATTTTTCAAGCAGAGAGTCCCAAATGCGATATCAAAACAAAACACAAAAGCCTCGAAAGTTCCTTATGCATATCACCATTGAACTAACGCAGAGAAAAACATCAAAGACTAAAATTATCATTCAATGGATTCATATCTAAAAATCATATAGATTCCTTCAATCATGAAATTAAATAACCAGAAAAAACATATAACCATATATCTCAAAAGAGAAGAATTATTTTAATGAAACATTTAAAGGAAAGCAATAAATCTTAATGGGTAGAGCCTATCATGCCTGATAGTGCTTTTACCAATTAGAAGAAGACTTCCAGTTGAGCTTCCAATTCTTATTCTCCTCCAAGAAATATCAACAACCAAACATCTCTTTCTCCAATGCCTCGTATACTTTCCTTGAATCGAAAATAGACCAGAGAAACCAAAATAGCCACAAAGTGAAAATCAAACTACTGGTTCGAAGAACCAGATAGCTCCATGTAGAGAAAAAATCACAAATCATGCAAGACCAAGCAATCTCCAAAAAATCCACCCTCATTGTTTCCAAGATACTTTTCTCACAAAAATCAAGATTCATTGAGGCCATTACTCCCCAGTATCCCGCCTATCTCTCCTTGCCACCACCTCCCAAAATTGGCGAATGCTATTTCAACCTCTACAGGAATTTCTAATTATAACTACGATTCCACGTAAGTTTCCACCAAGTTTACATGTCTCTACCAAAACTAGAAGTACTTTCAATTAATTCTAAAATTAAATCAAATAAATGCCATTGGAACCATCACCAACTTACCATATGACCCTTAGGTCCCTTTCCTTAGTTCAAGATAGATTTCCATTAGCTTAGGATAAGACCATAGGCTAGTTTAAAAATATTTCAATAAGTAATTTCCACCTTAGGTTAGATCAAAATTTACAACCAAATAGTATTAGGTATTAGGTTATAAATAGCCTAGCATCACCTTAGGTTTTTCCCCATCCCAACATAGAACATGAAGCTTAGGATAGATTGTTACCTGTGTAAGTAGACATAGCTAGGAAGTAGGTACATTTACCTTAGTTTAGAATACCGTTAGGATAGATCCCTTAGATTTAGGACTTAGATTCCCTTCATAGTCATGAAGAAGACCTTGTTCCACTTAATGCCATTAAATATCCTGAAGAGATCAATCTAAAATATCTTAGCACAAAACATACAACAAAATGCAGACACGATATTATAAGACCATAAAGAATTTATAAACATACAAAAGTTCAGTCTGTTACGTCTCTCAACCTCTGAATGTCATTTTTCCATTCAAACTAGGTAAGGAGATTTAAAACATTCCTTGGATCAATGGAATTGATCCAAGGATGAGTCAGTTAATAGACATAAGTTTGCAACCATCATAACCAAATTACAACTCACCTATTTGAAGTGAAAATGGATTATTACAAGCATCAAAATTTTAGTCTATTGAATCCAAGATCAGAAATGATTTATCCCTGGTAAGAATGATTTTTAACAAGAAAAGGAGCACACCACATCAAGAAAATCACATGTCAACACTTGCAATGCAAAAGAGAAATATAACAGTTTGTCAAAGTTGTAAAATTCTTCCATTTCTCGGCTACTTCTAGAGCTAATACCATAAAGACTAATGAATTCAGAGGTGAAAATGGGGAGTCCTTTATGGATAGTAGGGACATCAATTCCTCTATAATAAATTACTTCAAGGAGCTTTTCAAACAATGGAATAGTTTGAAGGAGTTGGTTCAGAATAAAGTCTTGGATATTTTCCAGAATTTTATCACCCCTCATGAAAATAGAGATATTTTAAGGATCCCCTCAGAGGAGGAAATCCATTTTGAAATCTTTGATATGGAACTTGATAAATTTCTAGGGCCGGATGGCTTCCCCACCTTTTTTTTCAAATATTTTAGGAGGTGATAAAATACGAGTTCATTGAAATGGTCCAAGATTTTTTCAACAATGGTCATCTCTTGAGGTAAATGAATAATGCTTTTCTTGTCCAGGTGTCAAAAATTTATGGGGCGAAGGAGGTTAAGGATTTCAACATTATAAGCCTATGGAACACCAGCTATAAAATTATGACTAAAATCATAGCTTGGAGGATTCAGATGGTTCTTCCTAACTTTATCTCTTGGAATCCGGGGGATTTTGTTCTGAGAAGGAAAATTATTGATAGCATTATTGTGATTTAAGAAGCCATCCACTCCATTGAAAGCTCTGGAAGATTGGTTATGTTTCTCAAGTTAGATATGCATAAATCCTTTGATAGGATAACATGGTATTTCCTTCAGGCCATCCTACTTAAGGTATGTTTCGATAAATTTTTGGTTAATATGATTATGACCTGCATTTCCACTACCAGTTTCTCGGTTCTGATCAATGGAAAACCTAAAGGTTTCTTCCAATCCGGTAGAGGGCTAAGACAAGGTGATCCTATTTTACCTTTCATTTATGTCATAATGGATGAATCCTTGAGTAGAATCTGTCAATTTTCCATGGTTTTAAATTGTATACAGGGTATTAAAATCTCTAATGGTCTTCCCTATATCTATCTCAATAATTTTGTGGACTATAACTTTATGATGGGTAAGGCCTCTATCCATGAGGCATAAAATTTTAAGGTGGTTCTTAATGATTATGAACATTTTTCTGGACAAATGGTTAATTTACATAAAAGTGTTTCTTTTTTCATTAATGTGGAGAATCAAGTTCAAGCCAGACTAGCTCATATCTTGGTGTGCAGGATTATTCATTTTCCGGATTCTTATCTGGGTATGCCCCCGATCCATAAGAAGCCTGATCTCATGGTTTGGAATGCTCTGATGGAAAAAGTTAATAGTAAAATCTTGTCTTGGAAGATTATCTTTCTCTCTCAAGTAGGTAAGATTCAATTTCTCCAAAGTTCCATTCAAGGCATTCCCATTTATGTGATGTCTCTTTTCATGCTCCCTGCTAAAATTAAGGAAGCCTTAGAGAAAATCCATAAGAGGTTCCTCTAGATGGGAGCTAGTGAGAATTTCAAATTACCTCTTGTGGCCTAGGATAAAGTTACTAAACCTAAGCTATGTGGAGGATTGGGGTTAAAAAATATTTCTCTTATGAATGAGGCCTTAATTGCCAAGGCTGGCTGGAGGATTGCTAGAGAGGAAGGTCTCTGGGTGTAAATTATAAAGATGAAATACTTGCAAAATATAGGCAGAAGGGAATCCTTTTTTAATCAAAATAACCTCCCTAGAGGGTCTCCCTTCTAGAATTATTTTGTGGCCTCCAAATAAATCTCAACCAAAGGTACCATATGGGAGATTGGAAAGGGTTCTAGAATTATTTTTTGGTACAATAATTGGATTGAGGATTCCCCCTTAGAAAACTTGGATATCTAGAAATAAGTTGCATAGTTCTATAAGGAATCTGGAAATTTTTGGATTCAGGACTTTCAGATCCAGGAAGATTCTGTCATATGGGAAACCATTGAGCCTCCTCCAGATTTTGATGGTGACATCCAACCATTTCAGGATCTCAACAATAAAATAAGGGATTTCCACATCCCCATGTTCCAAACCAAGGAGGATTCCATCAAATGGAAATAATAAGAATCTAGAATTTTCTTGGTTAAATCAACCTATATGTTAAATTTCAAGACTTATTTGCACAAGGACTATTGGGTCAAACTCTGGGTGAAGGATCTTACCCCAAAGATTAATATATTTTTCTGGATGGCTGCCCAAAATAAAATCTTGACTATGGATAATCTCAGGAAAAGGGTAATGAAGATTCCCAATAGATGTTCTCTATGTAAAAAAGAGGAGGAAAATGTCAACCATCTCCTCCTTCATGGCTCCTTCTCCCATGAAGTATTTACTTCCATTCTGGATGTGTTCAATATCCAATGGATCATGCCCTCGATGATTGAAGACTGTTATTTCCAATGGGAGATTCCTTTCTATTTTTCCATCTTGATCTAGGACTGAAATATTGCCTTCCCTCATTTTTATGGGGTTTATGGAAGGCCATGAATGATGGTATCTTCCAAGATCAGAAATCTCTTCTCTTGAAATTTAGAAGAAATTGTTTGAATACCATAAAGGAAAACATTAAACTCTTTAAAGGAAAAGTCAAGAAACCTTGTTTGAAAAGTGAGAAGACAGTTCTTGACAAGTTTTCCCTTGGACCAGTGGAATTACACATACCTAAAAATAATTCTAGTTTGATTAGGCTTGGGGAAAATGTTGTTAAGCTAAATTTTGATGGAGCTTCAAAAGGGAATGTAGGTCCTACTGGGGGAGGGGGAATTCTAAGAAACAGTGAAGGAGATTGGTTATTTTCCTACGCAGGCCTATTAGGTCGACAAACCAAAAAAATGGTGAAAGATAGAGCTCTTCTTTGGGGGGTTTGTTGGCTAAAGAAAAATGCTTCAAAGACATCTAGATTGAAGGTGATTCTCTCCTCTTAATTAATTCCCTCAATAATCAAGGTTCCATTAATTGGGCCATAAGAAATATCCTCAATGATGTTAAGGAAAATTCAAATTTTTTTGATAGTGTTTCTTATAATCATACCTTACATTAAGGGAACAAATGTGTGGATAAGATGGCCAATTATGGAATCATTTGTAATGATTACAACATTTGGTGTAAAGTTGATAAATTACCCATAAACATTAATGAAACCATTAGTAGAGATAGAGGGCACTAAGTTTGATAATGTTGGCACGAGTGATCCTTATGGCGGTGACAAATTACTTAATATCTTGTCTCCATGATTTTGGTTAGTGTGAAAGAGGGTCTTTGTTTGAGAAGAAGTAGAAAACAAAGGAAATTAAGTCTTGTGAAGATGGGGGGTGATAGGATTAAAGTTCAACCTACTAGCCAAAGCATTGAAAATTTTAATCAACCTCTGTGAAAAAATATTAGGATTGGGGGTTTCATTAATTTCATTGCCAAATTACATGGTCACGACCCCTCCTTATCTAAGGATTTAAGAAAATCTTGGAAAGAGGATAAGTTTGAGGTCAGAGGGATGTAAATTATGGTTTCTGAGTCCACCATTGCCTTGGCGATGAACATGAAAATGGATGGACTTAAAAAATATAAGGACAGAAGCTGTAAAGAGCATGAAATTGAGTTGTTCATCATTGTCAAGGAAATTTTCTCTTTATTTACGGATGGTATTTCTAGGTCATATATTCTAGGTATTTCGAGATATGTGTGCCTTCGAATCATGAATTACATCACTCTGGAAGGCAAATACCAAAAAATACATACCCAACATATGACCCTTATGAATATTTTCTGCCAAAAGGTCATGGTGAGAATCCCCTTCTTCATGTTCATGTCTCTGACTAACTCTTTGATGGATTTCCAGTAGGAGAAAGTTGAGATGCCTTTGCATGAAGGGCTCATTCTACTGTTGTTTGAAAATGGGAAAAATGTTCTGTCCTCTTCCTTAAAAGATAAGGTGAATGAGGATGACCTCACTCTTGTGGAATGCCTTACTAAGATGAAGGTTGTGAAATGAAAAAATGTGGGGGAGGATTTTGGTAAAGAAATGGGTGAGGATGGTCATGGGGAAGTGAGCACTTAGAGAAAAATAAATTGGGATGGTAATTTAAAAGGTTTCGAGGATTTGAGCAGAAAGGTCCATTACTTAGGAGGGGTGCTTCACGCGGTGGAGGAAACTAATTTTGGTCAAAGGGAAACAATGTTGGATGTGATTAATTCTTCTAAGAAAATTTTTCTCTTCTCAGGTGAAGTCCAAGAAGAATTTTCTGGAGCTAAAGGACTCGGTCAAAAAGTTGTGTGATATGCTAGAAGGTATGGAGGAGGACACTAAAAGAATGAACTTTAACTTGTGCATTAGTAGCTCTAAGGATGAGTTGGAGGAAGATATTAATGACAAAGGTGCCGAGGGTGGAGATCAAACACAGTCATGATGGTAGCAGTGAAGGATCTCCAACAATTAACTAGTGGTTCTGGACTATTGGCATAATTTTGACAAACTTCTATTGCTTTGTAGTTTTTGAGACTATTTCTCCTTCTCTTTAATTTTCTCACTTTGGTACAAATTCCGGTTCTTCATTGTAAGAGTTAAGCATGTTTAACTCCTTTCTTGGACTTTTCCATTTCCTTCTTATTTGTTGGTTTCTGTTCCTTGTCTTGTAATGGTCCTTGGGAGAAGATCCCTATTTTTACCTTATCTAATAAAAAATAAATATATTGTTCCAAGATATAAAAAAATCATATGCTAATAAAACACCACACTCAATAATATGAAATAAATTCATCATAATAACATTTAAAAAACCTTTACAAACAAATTAGAAACAATATCATATATTATTATGGAGCTCTATGAAGTACAATGAGAAGGGGAATTGCTTATATAGGTAAGGAAGATCAATCTAAAATCCATTCAAGGCCATAGACCAAGCCATAAATCAAGGAATGAACTAGTAAACATAAAACTAGTCTAGACCATAGATTTATGAAAGATCAAACAAACTATTCAATAACATGGATCAAGGAAATATACCTAACAACTAGATAATATTTTCCTAATATCTAACTAATATAAAAAAATTATCCACACATAAGTGGCTTACAAAAAATAAAAGAGAAGGTAAATAAAATACCTAGGTGAACATGAGATGAGGTAAATACATATTCTAACATGAATATAGGGTACTAAAATAAAATTTTCATATGCATAATATGAGTCCCAATAACTAGGCCTAATTAGGTACTCATGTATAATATATCGATGAAATAAATCTCAAACGAAATGTAGGAAAGAATCTTCTTATAGGGAAAGAAAAATAAGATGTTATCACGAACATCCCCAAAGAAAAAAGTATAAAACACCAAGCATGGCACTCAACTTAAGTTAGTGAGGTGATGAAAAAGGTTTTGTAAAGATTTTAGCAACCTATTGCTGAGTAATATTATACTCCAAGAAAATAAATACATCTTGCATGTGTTGACAAATTAAGTTTGTGTGAAACTCAATATACTAAGTCTTCTAGAGATTAATAGGGTTGTGATATATGTGAATTGTACTTTGTTTGTGACCCCAAAGTACTATTGTTAAATCCTATTGGAATCCAAACTTTTTCAATAACTGTTGATGCCATAAAATATTTTGACTCATTATAACTACTTTCCTGTAATCTTATTGTGATGATTAAAGTGTAGTAGCATGTTTTTTTTAATTTTCCCAAGCAATTCAAGAATAACCAAGACAAAAAAGGTAAGAAAAAGTGGATCACCTGTCATCAATATAAATATCCAACCAATTGAGTAGAACCCCTAGTATACTATATTCCAAAGTGGGAAGTTCCCGTAGACAGAAAAAAATCCTTTTAGCATCATGTTAGTGATTCTTATGAGGAGAATGTGAAAAATAATATAAAATATCTACTACAAATTAAATATCAACGAAATTATGGGCCAAGTACATGATAATTCCAACCAACTACCTATTAAATCTAGGATAAAAAAGTGGATTGGTACATGTTGAAGTAAGAGTAACCACAAAATGAAAAAGAGATGGAATTGGCTTGTAATCAACCATATCAAAAAATTTAAGAAGATTATGGTTGTAATTTTGTTGACTCAAATGAATCCATTAATCTATTTGAGAAATATGTAAGCCAAGGAAATAATGCAACAACTTCTAAATAGTCTAAATGTGGGAAGAAGAGATGTCGTTAGGAAATAAATCAACATAGAAGACAAGTATAACAATTTCCTCACTAAAATGGTAGGTATATACTATAGGATCGAAGTGGCAAAAAAAACCAATAGATAGAGGAAAGGAATCCATCTTCTCATACTAAGCTCGAGGGGCATGTTTGAAATTTTAGAGAAACCTTGGGAGTCCACAAATAAGAAACGAGTCATGAAAAAATCCATGAGGTTACTCCATGAATATTTTCTCTTGTAAATATCCATGTAAGAAGGAACTCTTTTGCATGCATTTGTTTTATGGATAACCTCTCTGATGTAAAAATATCAAATAAAAGGTAGACATATTCCATATTGGTAATGAGTGTAAAACTATTAGAGTAATCAATACCTTCAACATTTCAAAATCGTTTTACAACAAGATGATCCTTATACTTGTCAATGGATGCATCATCTATGTATTTTATTCAATATACTTATAGTATGATTTCTACATTTTTCGGGGCCCCTCCAATTTTGTTACCTTTTATCACCTAGCCCCTTATGTATTTTGTAGGGAATTATTTTTTCCTAAGTATGGAATTGAATGTAGAGGGTTTCCACATTTCCCTTAGGTGTATTTTGAAGAATGCATAAAGAGTTAGGAGCTCCTAAGAAATGAGATTCGGCCACATGTCTAAAGCACGAAAAAGTATCCCAAAAGGATGGAAAGTCAAAGATCGAATGGAAGAGTGCACTAGCCTCCACGTGTCACCCAAGTGTAACTTCAAAAAGAAAGAAGAAGGGAGAAGACCTAAATCTATGCCAAGTCTCCACATGTCAAATAAGGAACCACCACTACCAAAAGTACCAATCAAAGAATCGAAGGACTTGAGGTTTGGTGAGATTGAATGCAATATTAGGCTTTGATGCATTTAGTTGATTTTTTTCACAAAATATCAAAGATTTTATAGGTAATAACTAAACGTAGATGCTGGAATTATTGATTGAATTCATTGGAGCAATATCTGTGAGGGTCTATAAATGAATTTTTTTGTGCTAGTAATAGACAACTCCAGAGAGATAAAAAGAAGTCCCAAAGATTCAGAGGAGACAAATTTAAGTTCAATCTATCATGTTCATTAGCCTTAGAAGGCTCTATTGTAAAAGGATATTGTAATTTGTGCCAACCTGGATTTATGTACTATTTTCTCTAATAATAAGAGTTCTTTTTCTGTGCACTAAAAGTTCACAATATTTTGTGTCCTTTATCTCTTCTCATTTACTTTTATTCATTTTTAGATGACTTTTTAAATATTTATCATTTTGCATGCAATTAGATTGCTTACATGAATATGTTCTTCTGGAATGTACTTATGTTTTAGTTTCTTTCATCCTTTGATAGCTTAAAATATATTTGAATTAGTTGATCATGCTAGATTTTATTCAACTGATCTATTAGTTATTTCAATCACCATCACTATGATCTTCTACTTAAGTTTCGGTGCATCGCCTTAAGATAGAATTTACTTACTATTTATTTTCTCTCCAACCCTTATCTTAACACAAAACAGAGAAGAGACAACTTAAATAAAATTTCGAGGTTATATTAGGGGATACGTCCCACATATCCAATATTTCCCATGCCTTTGGTGATTCATCTTCAAATATAAGCGTCAACAATTTTCCTGACACACCCTGTGGGACAAGTATTGAAAGCTTAAACTTCAAATATTATTAGGTTCGATGTGTGACATAGAAATTTATAGCCTTCAAGAGGATTTGTAATGACACATCTAGTGACTACATCATGAATATATATTGGTCTTAGTAGTATTAATGGTTTATTCTTGTTTAGTTCATGAGAAGGATTCAAATAAGGTTGAGAACAAGAAAAGAAGGCATATTTGAATACCTACAGTTATCACCAGCCAGAGAAGGAAGAGGTAGACAAATTCGAAGATCTCCATCTCCTTTGAACTGTACTCTTTCATCACCTCCACCTGGAAGACCCTTCTTACAATACAGTAGATTTCTTAAACCTATTATAATGGATCATCAACCACCTCCTCCTCCAAGATTGTTCATCTCATGAAATCAAGGAAGTCGGCTCATTTTGCTAGTACATCTAACAACATGGATTCCCATCCCATTAAATGCACTAAAGGTACTACCTAAGTTCATTGGTGAATACTTTAAGACCCCATAAGAACATATTCAAGATGTAACAAAAATATGCATGGTACATTATATTACGGAGTAGATGTTTCCTTAAGGTTACTATCCGCATCCTTTAAGGGAAAAGCTCTCAACTGGTACTGGTCTTTGACACCAAACTCTATCGGTACCTGGGAATAATTGAAAGATGTATGTGTTAGAATATTCAAAGAAAAGGGAGATAGATTTTCGCTCTTATAACAACTTATCAACATAAATAAAGGACCATAAGAGCTCATGAATGATTTCAACACCAGTTTGCACAAGACATGAAAAAGGATTCTAGTTCTAGCCAGAATGCCTTCAGACATAGCTATTGTCTTTTTTCTAAATTCTCTAAACTCATACATTTTCATGATGACTCAGGTTTTGGGAGGAGATTCCTTTCCCTAAGCATATGAGCTTGTATTCCAAGCTGAGAATAATTCGATAGATGTTGGAAAACTACTCTCGAAGGTCCCTTTACCAGTGTATCCCGAGATAGATCCTCTTTAACAAGCACATACCTCTTATTATTCCCAATATCCTATGTCCATGTATAGCTATCTACCCTCTCTAGAATCCATCACCCTTTCTTCAGCATCATCTTCTTCTTATTCAAAGATGCAGGAGGTAAAAAACATGCTTACGAACTTATCTAACAAGATAGTTAATCTTAAGAGGAATTAGATAATGTACCCAAGATAAAATTATCAAGGCTATCAAGGGGCTAGAACTGATTATCCTCCACACTATCAAAATTCCCAGTGACTACCACCGACACCACCATCTAACCAAATTGTCCCAATACCAACACAACTACAGACCCTCCCACCTAATACTGGGAGGGAGATGATTCCAGGATAGAATAATTTGGTGGAAGATCCTAATGTTTTGTGTTTCCCATGTTATACTCCTCATATTAATAAATATTTCTCTTAGGGGAATCTATAGCAAAAGGTGGTAGAATAAAGAACAAGGTAAGGCTATGATTTCAATGCTTCTAGACCTTACCAGTCCACGAGGTTTCAAAACATGGCCTTAGTTACATAAATACAAGGAATCTCCCTTGAACAAGATGTGGAGATTACAACTAAGAATGTGATCTTCTCTTGGATCAAAGGAGAAGAGTTTGCATTAAAAAAAGTGTCTAATTATAAGAATTCGGTACAGTTGGATTACAACACTCGCTCCCAGATGCAGATGACATAAGATGTGACCCTAGTTCCTATAACTACTAATGGAGCAAGAAAAGAATCTATATAATTCACTTCCCATCTACCTCCAGCTAGAAAAGAGACCCTGACATCTACTTAGAATCAAGGGACCATCCATCTAGTGGCTAAGAGGGTGAAATACCAATAGGTATCCAAAGTGCAAGTACTCAAGCCCTTGAATGTAGTCGAGAAACTAAAAAGGGAACCAATCAATGTATTCTTGAGGTATATCTTGGGCATTTCAAAATAAAATGAGTTTCTTTAAGAAGCATTGAAATCCAATGACAGCCTGACTATGAACAAGAAAGGGAAAGAGAAACTCAGAATGAAGAAAGTTCAAATAGATTCAGTACTGATTAACCAAAAATAAGGGGTAAGCAAAGCAAGACCCCAACCTTTCTTTATGACCCTTATAATTAGTAAATAGTTTCTACATAACTCCATGATTGACTCTGGTGCAAGCACTACATTTATGTGTAAAGCATTTAATGGTTCCTTGGGAATTCAATAGGAACCCCTAATGAGAGGAATCATGTAACTAGATGGGAAATTAGTTCAACCAATTGGTGTTATTAGAGGTCTCCCATTACAACTATATTCCTTCCCAAACATAATTTTTTTGAAATATATAGAGGCAATTGACATACCATCTGTCTTCAGACTATGTCTATCCTGTGATTTCTTTGCCAAGATTAGAAGCAACATGTCCCTGAATTGGTCTCATCTGATTCTGTAGACTAAGTATGGGTCTAAAATGAAGGTTCTATCATATCCCCTCATTGAGGAACATATAATATATAATGTGGCCTAAGGTTTTAAGGCATCACATGCCATGATCACCTGAGAATAAGAATCATATATAGATGATGGTGGTCATCAAAATGGTAGCTATTTGGTTGACCTATCACCTAAAGAGCCCTTTAGAAATTTTGATTCCACTCGCTTAAGCACCTATGTCATCTTTGATGAGAATCCCCATATTCTAAAGACCATGAGGAAATATAGTGAAAATGAGAATAATCTCACGAAGGATTTCAAAATTTGGACCCTGCATTTCGATGGAGCCAGAAGTAGTAACAACTCAGGAGATAGAATTTTCCTATCTTCACAAAACAGGAGAAACATACTTTAGGCATTTATCTTCCACTTTACTTGCACCTAAAATGAGGTGGAGTACGAAGATTTGGTGTAAGGTTTGACATTGGCACATAAATAAGGTGTACGAGAACTAGGAGTCTTTAGGGATTCTAAATTGGTTGTAACACAGGTTAGAAGCACTACTACCGCATAAAATCCAAGAATGAGGTCCTATCGCCATACGGTATGGGATATTATTGAATATTTTGAGGCCTTTAACATTAAGTTTATCCCTCATGATCAAAATTCATAATTTGATATAATGGCCCTGATTGGATCAAAATTTTACTCAACGTGGGATCTGATGGCAAACAAAGAAACTATGAAGTTGATAATATGCCCATCCATACTTGATAATGTGTATCATTGGTAAGTATTTGAAAGTGATGACCAAATATTTCTCTTCATGTAATGATATGAGGAGTTTGAGGATCAAATTTAGCCCAAAATTGAAGAGGCGTATGGTGACCAAGTCATCCAGCTCAAAACTAATAAGATTCAAAAAGGATTGATAACATTGTGGAGATTCTTTGACATCAATGGTGCTAATACATATAGGAGGAAGTTTGCGATGGTCAAGGAAGATTACATGGAATTGGAGGTGGCCAATGGGAAGAAGCTAAAGGTTTGGAAGTTAGTCACCAAGAAAGAAATAGAAAGACTAATGGCTCTATGTCGTAAGTATAACAAGGTAATAGCTTAGAATTATGATGACCTACATGGTTATAATAAGGATATCATCTAGCATAATATCAAAATTGAGGAGGGAACTAAGATCTATGTCATAAGTATAACAAGGTAATAGCTTGGAATTATGATGACCTGCAATGCTATAATAAGCATATAATTTAGCATACTATTGACCTTAAGGAGGGGACTAAGACTGCGTATGAAAATATAAGGCATGTGAATCTAAGGATAGAATATCTCATGGCCGAAGATCTCAAAATTCTCCTTGGAGAATAAAATAATCTTCCCTGTCAAGATCTTAGAATTGACCTTGTTATGCCATAAGTATAACAAGGTAATAGCTTGGAATTATTATGACCTACATGGTTATAATAAGGATATCATCCAGTATACTATCGACCTTGAGGAGAGGACTAAGATCTATGCCATAAGTATGACAAGGTAATAACTTGGAATTATGATGACATATATGGTTATAATAAGGATATCATATAGCATATTATTGACCTTAAGGAGGGGACTAAGCATGTGCATGAAAATTTGAGGCCTGTGAATCCAAGGATAGAATATCTCATGGTCAAAGATCTTAGAATTATCCTAGAGGCTAAAATTATCTTCCCTATCAAGCACTCCACATGGGTTTCTAATTTAGTATTGGTAAGGAAGAAAAAAGGTGAAATATGACTCTATGTGGATTTCAAAGATCTTAAAAACTGTCCTTTAAGGATCACTACCCCCTACCTTCCATGGAAGAAATACTACAAACAGTAGTAGGTTCAGAAAGGTTCTCTATGCTTGATGGTTTTTTAGGCTACAACCAAATATGGCTTTCGGAGGAAGACCAACATAAAACCACTTTTACAAAAAAGTGGGAACCTTTGCATATGTAAATAATTCCATTCAGACTCACCAATGCGGGGTTGACCTTAAAAAGAGCCATGGATGCTGAATTTGGGGAGTTGATTTACAAGGTAATCTGAATATACCCTTATGATATCAAGGTGTTTAGTAAAACAATAGAAGATCACTTTGATTCCCTAGAAGTTGTGTTCAAAAAGTGTCAGGAATTTAGAATCTCCCCAAATCTGAAGAAATGTGTTTTTGGATTACCATAAGGAAATCTCCTGGAACACATTATCTCTAAAGATTGGATCTCACTTGATCAATAAATATTCAGGACCATCCTATAATTTTCCCTACCTTTCAACAAGAAGGAAGTATAGTATTTCTTAGGAAAGATTAACTTTGTTAGTAGATTCATTCCATATTTTTTTTGGAATGATCCACCCAATCATGCTGGTGGTGAAAAAAGAATCTGAATTTCAAATGGACTATTGAGGGTCATCAAGCCTTTGAGGCTATCAAAAGAGAAATCGTATTTTCTTTGATGCTGCACAACCTAGAATTTTCAAAATATTTCATCATGTACATGTATGGGAGAGATTACACTATAGCATCCATGGTGACACAAAGAGGAGATTCACAAGGAGAGGAGCAGCCAGTTGCTTTCTTTTCAAATTCTATCCATGATTATGAAACAAGATACAATTTGGTGGAGAAAAAATATTATTCCATTGTCAAAGGTCTGAAGAAATTTAGACACGTTATTGCCAATAGAAAAATC
Source organism: Taxus chinensis (assembly GCA_019776745.2). NCBI lineage: Eukaryota > Viridiplantae > Streptophyta > Pinopsida > Cupressales > Taxaceae > Taxus > Taxus chinensis. The sequence goes on from CM034151.1 coordinate 74,331,680, forward strand.
ACGGTCATGGTGGTGCATTCTAGTGTGAAAAAATACATCACATTGGGTGAAATCAATGAAAACATGGCTAATTGGTTTACTAAGATCCTATAGTATCACATTAAGATAAAGGCCACAAATATGGTACGAGGAAGAGGTTTTTGTGAATATCTCACATAGGATCCAATAACCCCCACAAATGAGGAATCTGAGATGGTTCTCTGTATCTAAGAGGATGAATCTGAAAATTGGGTATCAAATATGATACATTTCATGCAAACAAGTGAGTATTCAAATCACCTTCTTTGTAAGAAAAAGAGATATTATAGACAACAGGGATATGAATTTGTCTTAGTTGATAATTTCCTTTTTAAGCCATTGATTACTTCACCCAATGGACCAAAGCGGTTCCACTAAAGGAAGCCATGGTGAATATGATCCTTGAGCTCCTCAAAGATATCACCACTCGCTTTGCATCCCCCTACATAATCATATCTGATAACGCCAAGGAATTTCTAGCCTATTATGTGTCTAAATTTTCAGTGAGGCATGGGATCTATTTGAAAACATCCTCCAACTACTGCCTAAAGGGTAATGGGTTAAAATAGTCAACCAAAAAAATATGATAATACTTATAAATAGGATGGGTGATGAATATAAAATATCGTGGCATGAATATTTCAAGACTACCTTATGGGCTGATCGGATCATGCCTAATTAAATCTTGAAGGCCTTTCCATATGAACTAGTCTATGATAAAATAGTTATGTTTCCCATCATTGTGGAGGTACCAACATTGGAATTATTGAAAAAAATAGGTTTAGGAACATAAAAAAATGCAAGAAAGACTCACAGAGTTGATGGAACTTTAAGAAAAATGAGAAGCAACTCATGAATCCAAAATTGACTGTCAATAGGTTGTCAAAACTATGTTTGATCATAAGACTTTAGAACCCAATTTATGAGTCGATACCTTAGTTATTAATTAGGATGCAAGGGTCACCAAGTTTGGGAATCACAGAAAATTTGACCCCTGTGGATAGGACCATTGAGAATCACCGCATGCAAGAAGCATAACGATTTTGAGCTAGAGACTATGTAAGGTGAACCCCTAGTGATTCCAGTGAATGGGATCCATCTTAAACCTTTCCATTGAGTCTTTTTTCATTGTAAAATATTTTATCATATGTATAGTCCCTTTATATTGTCTCTTTCTTTATTTTTTTAGTGTCACCCATTCGAATAAGTGTATTTGGACATGTGTCTCCTTCAGAGACCCTCCTACCTCTTTTTTAAATTTTGAGAAGTATTATAGCCTCTTGATTTTTCCTCTAAGTAAATGATCTAATGGTTTTTTGTAAAAATTTTATGAAAATCATTAGATTATTAAATGAAATCTCTTGAGAAACTAAAAATTCAGTATTAAGGGTCATGTAACCAAAAGTGTCATTATATGATGTGACCCAATGTATGCAAGAGCCTTTACTTAGTGTGAGTTGAGGAAGCTATTTAATGCAATATTTGAGGATATGAATGTTTAATTCCAAGCATTAAGAGTGTTCTGCCCAAATTACTGAGTCCCTAGTTCAAAACACCCAGAGTCTCCATAAGTTTTGAACAACCATGGTAGCTTCTAGCTCTCTACCATAGCCAAAATCTTATAGAGGAAAACCAGTACCACAACATTATCTCCACCAGACTAAGATTCCTTGATAAAGGAATACAGTTCAGTGATGATTCCATGGTAACCAATTTCACAGATGGGGTCTTCGACCCTATCCTCACCAAGAAACCCAAGGCTCTAAGGGATTCCCAATATCCCTGAGGATGTTCTTGGCAGACTCTTACGATGTGTGCTCTATGTTGATATTCATTTTTGGCCAATAATTAGATAAAAATGTCCATGAATGGAAAGTTGCGACCCTTTTCTAGATGAGATCCATGAAGATAGATCAATAATATTTATTTCACTTTGTTGAGGTCATTTCATACTCTATTTGTGAATAATTTACATCACTCCTGATTAATTTCAGCTTTATGTACTCCTCTTATTAGTTCCATCTCATCTTCTACCAGAATGCTCAATTCCTTGGTCTATACATACCCCTGAAGCTGTGGGACATGGAAGTGGACCCTGAGAAAGTCATCCAAATATATGTATGGACTTGTGTGATGTCCTATTCTTTTGATGCATATGAATTTGATAACTGTTTTGTTTCCCCCATTTTAGAATAATTTTACCAAGAAGGGGTAAATAATAAAATGAACGATTATGTCAAAGCCATCCTCACAGACCCTTTATACTCCTGTGATTATTTATTTTGGGAAACACATTCAATGATTTGGCTGAATGGATTCAGAGATTAATATTTCATGTTCCCAAGGATACTCAAATCATGGGTGGTGGCCTTGGAGATATCTTAGTAGTTAGTGTTTCTCAACATAGAGTTTGGCTTTGGCCAAACGAAGAAAACATTGTTTGACCTCCCTTTGAGTAGGGGAGGGATTACCATCATCAAACATTAGGTCGAGCATCTTCTCACATAGGAGCTAGCTTCCTATAGCTTAACCTTCATCTAGGATATATGGAGGTATGACCCAGCTAGGTACATGACCTGCATCATGTGTTTTAAATAGAGTCCTAGACTCTTTCCAACACGAACACTGAAAGTTTTTCTAAGACAGAAAATCTCCTCAGGAGGACACTCGTGAGAATTATGTTGATATGAAATACATCCCAACCCAATTATGGGATTCATTCCATCCATTCATACACAAATAGGACCCCATTATTACTATGACTAATTGTTTGAGGGTAGGCTTGAGGAAAAAGGACTAGAACACAGAGAAGATTGAATCCTTTTAGAAATATAGGCAGGACATTGGGAAAATAACCCTCAATTTTGATTCTGTGCCCACTTACAAGTGGTGGGAAGAGTAATAAGATGCTAAAAATGATTCCGACATGGACAATGAGGAGGAAGTCTTGGTCACTAAAGAATAAATCACACGGTATACGGTGGGGTCCCTCAAATTCTTTCAAAAGTAGATGTCAATGTAGTCTACTCCCTCCACTCCTCAGTAGGATCCTTTAGGATACACTCAAATGGTTCATATACTACTAGTCCCTCAAGGAAAGGATTCAAAAGCATAGCTAGTACTATGACCATTTCAAGGGCTCACCTCAGCTCAACCAACAGTCCCACATTCTGCTGCTACACAACATTTTTTACAAACATATATATTTTACTACTAGATTTTTTTCTCCTTACAAGTTCGGCCATATTATAAAAAATTAGCAAATTAGGGGTAACAATAACAACAATAGTGACAACGAAAATGACATGACACCGCTACATGACTTTTCCTTACTAACCATGCAGGTACACTACACACAACGAAAACTACACACGTCTTCTATCGTAGGTTCACTCTCATCACTTTTTATGCACATTTTTCATCTTTAGAATCCACCCTTTAGAATCCTCTTGGTGTTTGTAAATAAGGTAGTATTTCCAGTTAGCTTATAATTTCCCTTTATTACTTTGTCTTTTCTTCTATGTCCCTTTCTTGTTGCATGTTCCTTTCTTTTTATTTCGTTTTGCGCCTTGTGCACTGGTAATCACATAGGGAAATGGTGGATAATGAATTTTTGTGTCAAGAAGGTTGTAACAAAGACCATGTACAAAGGATAAAGAGCATAGGAACAACATGAGGTAGGCGAGGTCAAAAATTAGGTAAAATACAAAAGAAGTGCCTTTGGCACTGTAGACATGCACGTAAGAGTCTTCAGTCAGATTGGATTTTTGCATACTAGAAGGTTGTAGAAGGATTTTCACAAAGGATTAGGAGCATGGATAAGGGTTCTTAAAGTCAGCCTAGTGGAAAAATCCACATTTAATGTTAAGTACATTGGTAGGTGGTATAGAATTTATTGTTGGTGAGGAGAAACATTTATAAATATGAGGTTAGAAAATTAAATTTTTTACCTTGCTATTACGAAGTTGAAGCGCTGTTCTGAACTAGGTAATCCATAGAGATTTGTACAACGGAAAAATAATCATATAGATCTAAGTGTGTGATGACGGTGGATCTGCAAACAAGGAGGAAAAAGTACATGGGTGTGATAAATTAATTTTTGAAGTACACTATCTTGTGGAAGGATTTTCCTTGTTAGGGTTTGGTAGCTACGATAGGGAGATATAATGATTTCTTCCAGGAGTTGAATTTCGAGGTTGAGTAGAGAAAGGAGTTTTAAATTTTAAACCGAAAAGAAGAATGACACCAAAGAAGGTGAGTGTTTCACTAAAGAAACAAAAGGGCAAGGGAAAAGGAAAAAAAGTGGCTTCCATCACTAGCTCCAATGAGGAATGGTATGTAGAAATGCAATACCCAGATGGAGTGTTGCTGGGAAATGATTCAGTTTCACACTTGAGACAAATGGTCATAAGAGATTATAACCATCACACTAGAACTATAGAGAAAGAAATGGCCTTAGATCTGGTTCATCAAACTAACAAAAGGACACCAAATGGAATGCCAATAAATAGCGATGAGGTGATGATAAAGCTGGAGAAGGTAGGGCTATTACAACTGTATGAGTTTCCTTATTTTGGAAGGCCTGAGTGGCTATATCAGTGGTTGATGTTACACGTACATGAAGACCATTTCTATTTTATAGGCTGCAAGATGAACATAACACCACAGTTGATATCAAAATTCATTGTCCTGAATTGTGAAGGAGAATCTATAGATAATGATTTGAATGATAACAAGGCCATCAAGGAAACAATATCATCCTATGATTACAAAAAGGGTTTGTGGTAATTTGACATCGCAAAAATTCTAGACCCTAATATGAGGATGGCCATGCAGTTGGTCACCTAGATTTATGATCAAGAAAGATGGACATAAGTGAACAAGGCATGGTTGAATGTATCCCAGAAGATCTCAGAAGGGACCATCTATAACTTGTCTACCTTTATTGCAGATGAAATCATAAGAAGCACACATGAAGTAAAAAAATATATTATTCAGAAATGTCCTCTACACCATCATGTTCTAGGAAATTGGAGTACTAGATGGGACAGAGAAGTTTGTTTGGGAATATCTAGAAGAAAAACCCTCATCTACAAAAATATTTAAGTACAGTTGTGAAACCATGACAGCCACTCACAAGGTGCACCTAGCGAAGTGGTATAAAAGAATGTGTGACACATTCGGGGTAGAGTGGAGGATCCCTGAGCAGCTGCCCACAGTCATGGATGGAGAAGAAACATTTACAGTTTATCAATATTTATGCATTGGTAGGTTTACATTCATAAAAGGGATTAAGAGCCCATGGTGCAAGCAACCCTTCTCCTTCACTTTACAATACTTACAAGTCGGGGTCAACCGGTTCAAGAAGGCCAAAAGGCTAAGGTTCGACCTTAGTGAAATGGACCAAGACCACCAAAAGCCGTACCAAAATCTTGTATACCCTAAGAAGCACACATATATGAAGAATTATGTCTCCCACGAAGTATAAACGATGAATCCGATAACACTGCCAATCACCAAAAGGGTTGTAGCAATGGTATATCTACACATACAGCCTAAGTTTAAGAAATTTTCCTATCTAGAGTGTGATGTATCCATTCCAAAGTAAAGAGAAGAGGTGCAGGAGAAGAAGGCACCAAGTTTGCAAACCACCAAATTAGTGGGCACATTGTAAGTAGTCGCGAAGCCTAACACTTACACGCATAGGAAGAAGTCCCTAGTAAAGGAAACGACCCCAAAAGAAGAGGTGGAAGAGCATGAAGATCATCTCACACATGAAGAATCACCAAGGAAGATGTCTCCTATTAATGATAAGGAGAAAGAAGAATCCCCTATACTGGTATCACCAGTTAGGAAGAATCAGAAGGTGGCAGAAGAGAAAGACTCGGAGGAAACAAAAATCTTAGAGGCCTACACTAGCGATAATGATGACTATCCGCCCAAAGGAAGTCAATACCATCTGGTATATAATGTACATGAATCTAAGAAGGAGAAAGATGAAGAGGAGAATGAAGAGGATGAGGACAAGGATCAAGGAAAGTGGGTAAGGGAAGAGGTAAGCACAAAAAATCATGAAACTCCAAGTGTAACAGCCTCGATAACTAATAAATTCCCTTTTGCATTCAAGTGTTCACATGTGATTTTCTGGATAAAGATGTGTTCTTTTGACTATTGAAGATCATGATTGATAAGGATAAATCTTTTTTGTTCTTAAAAATCATTAGACTAAAATTGTATGGTTATCAAGAATTCATTTTCACTATGGAAAGATGAGCTGCATTCTGGCTCTAAGAGTTGTAGACTTATTTCTTCTTCTGACTCATCCTTGGATCAATTTCAGTGATCCAAGGAATGTTTCAAGTCTTCTTCATAAACTGAATGGTAAATTGAGATTCAGTCATTTAAGGGACATAGAAGACTAAACTTTGTATGATACTAATTCTTGGTCTTATTTGAATGTGTTTTCATTCAGTTGTATGTTTGTGCTCTGGTCTTTGGTGATTGATATTGGCAAGAATATAACGACTTAAGAAAAATTCAATTCATAGCGGATAAATACAAAGTCCTAAAACCTAAGAATTATTCTAACATTATCCTAAGATAGGTAAGAACATCTATGTTCTAGCTACGTTTACTTATTTGAATTCTATTCTAACCTAAGCCTCTTATTCTATTTGTTAGGTTGGCGTCCTAACCTAAGCGTTGTGCTAAATGGATAAGAGAAGGATTACTAAATTAATACTAGGATATTTTAACTAATAGCTAATAAAAAAGGATTATGAATTGAGCCTAACCTAAGGTGGGAATTCTAATGGAAAATGTTTTAAGACCTATGTTTGTCATTGCTAAACTAACCTAAGTTCTATTTGAATCCATCCTAAACTATTAAAGGGAACCTAAGGGGTCGCATGTCTCAAGGGAGATAGTTCCAATGGCATATAAATGAGTTCATAGGGTTTAAATGATGAAGTAATGCCAAATTTGGTAGGGGCTAGTTTACTTGGTGGAGGCTTACGTGGAAGTTCCATGAAAAGATGGAATTGTATTTTTGTGTGGAATTGGCATTCGCAGATTTAGGATGTGGTGACAAGGAAAGATAAATGATAATTTTGGATTGAATGGCATTTATGGAATTGATGAGCCTTGGTATTTGTGTGAAAACCATCTTGGAAAATTATAAGGCGGGTTTGTAGGAAGTTATTTGGTTTTTCATGCATTGCGGATTTTTCTCTGCATGGAGCTAACTAGTTCTTTGAACCAATAGTTTGACCTTCACTTCAAAGAAATTTTTGGTTTCTTCAAACTAAATTTGATCGAAGGAAAGTATATGAGGCGTAGGAGGAAAATAATTGTTATTGTTGATCTTTCATGGAGGAGAAAAAGAGTTGGAAGCTCGACTAGAAGCCTCCTTTGATTTGGTGGAAGCACTATCAGGCATGATAGGCTCTAAATATTAAAATTCTTTGAATTGTTCTAAATGATTCATTAGAACAACTTTTCTCTCATTAGATTCATGTTTTCATTTCTGTCTAGTTATTTTTCTTGATGGGTTTACAAATCATTGTGGTGTTTGATGTGAAATCATGGCTAAAATAGTGTTGTTTTGAAAACTGTCATTCTGTGCAAGTTTTATAACCAACATGCATGTAAAAATGGTATGCGAAACTTGTTATGTATCTCTGATTTTGAAATTATATCTTGTTATTGAAGTTATTGTGATTTGAACTGATCTTTGTGGTAGTATAGAAATCTGAGCTTAGGGGAAACATGAGTTTTGTTTGATTTTGCTTATGGGTTGTGAATTTGGATATAGACTTGTGTTGGTACTTTGAGATTTGATTAAATTTTTGTTTGAGCTTCATTATGATCGAAACTAGTGTTTGAAAAACTTATGCATTGTTGAACTATTCCTTGGCATTTGTATTTGGGCACTGTACTTGCATTATTTTACTAGAGAATTTCTAAACGATTGTGTGTGAAGCTAGAGTTCGTCATTGTACTCCTGTTTAACACTTGAGTGTTATGAGCTTGTATTTGGGTCGATTCATTTGATTCAATTATGGTATTTTGTATTGGGTTATTTTTTTATTAAATGAATAATCTTATAACTCTTTATTTGAGTAACTACTCACCAGGGAACTGTGTGATAGTTTGTTTGAGTCATTTAAAATCTCTTCGAGATTTGGAACTACAAATGTCTTGCTTAAAGGAATGTGGAACTTCTGTTTTATGACTGTAACAAATCCTTTGAGATGGTATTGGCATGGCAATAGAAGTAAGTGTTCTTTCCCCTCTGCCTTGAGGAATCCCATGTTCTGGGTTGACTATTTTGTTGAAGATAAGTCACATTTGTCATGATTTTGTGGATGTGAGAATTTTGTTTTGAATTCTGTTCCTATTGCTTTTGAGTTAAGAATGAGACATCTTCTGTATTAGGCATTTTGGGTTCTTTCCCTCCCTCTCTTCTGTCTCTTTAAATAAATTTGGGTCTTAGTAGAAGATTTGGGTTATTACCTTGGACACTGAAATAATTAGGAAGGATACCTTCTCCATTCAGTTGTATTGAGTTTTATTCTTTTGAATTGCAAACTACTTACCGTATTGTATTTAGTGGTGAGGTAATTATAAGTCTCCAATCTTGGGTTCGTAGGTAATTCTGAACTTTATAATTTACTATTTTGGGATGTTATTCTCAACTGATACAATGATTGAGTCTTTGACTTCTTTTTTAGAATATATATATATATATATATATATATATATATATATATATACGTATTCTTTTGAGATCAGTATATGGTTCGGGTTTGTAGTATGCTTTCATCCTGAATTGGTTTGAAACTGGAACTTCTTGTTCAGTTTAGCGAAATGATTTATACTTGGTTCTTTCCTTATTTGAGTTACCATTCCTCTATCTTTGGTTAAGCTCATTTTTTGAACTTCTCTGTACTCGATTCTCTTTCAAGATGGTGATTTCTTATGACCTATAGGTCTACCTTGTTGGAATCGTTGTTGAAATAATGTAGAGAGCTAGTAGCCAAGAGGGTTCTGTTGATATGTAAATTGATACTTATGGGTTTGACTATTGTCAACTAGTCTTGCCTAGTTTATATGGAAAGGAGTAGGTTTGCCTCTTTTACTCTTTATCTTTTGTGAAGAACTTGAGTAGAGATTAACTCCTCTTCGAGGCTACTTTTCTTGTGAACATTGATTTCTGATCTTTGATTGATAGCTTCTAGCATGTAGAGTTGGAATTGGAATTGCAGTTAGTCTGTTCTGATTTTCTATACCTTCTTGTATTATTACAACATGATATCAGATGAATATTTGTAACAAATATTTAGATATCCTCTTTAAACAGATCACTCAATACCTGGTGTAGGGTAGGAAAACCAAGTATATGAAGCATACAATATGTATTCATTACTTAATATAACATAAATAGATCGGTGGATCACCAAGTCATTATAGCTGCATATGGTTATCTATTTGAATTCGATTGGCATGGAATTTTTGTTCTAAATAATACTTTATTTAGAACAGAGAATATTATATTAAAAAAAATTCATTTTTTTCTAAAGTCTTAAATGGGAATGTTACAGCTCTTGGACCTATTGTGTACATAATTTGATGAAACTTAAATTTCTTGTAATAGAAAATGGTTAGAACAAGAGGAAATGTTACAAATAACCCTCCACATGAGGAATGAGCAACAACTTCCCAGAAACTCAATGAGTTCCTTGCTTCCCTATTGGACACAAGGGATTGTTTGGTTGTACATGAACAACAAGTAATGGGTAATGAGGAGGAAGAAGAAGCTGATAAAAATAATTAGCCACCTCCAGGGGAAAATGCCAATGTGGGTGTTGATAATAACAATGTTAACATACCTGTTCAACCTGAGAACAAAAAAGCTAGGTTAGCAGCTGAACTCACTAATGATATAAAAATGATAAGTCCACCTAAGTTTGATGGCACCACATTAGGAGATGGAGCTGAGAACTGGCTCAATGAAATGGAGAAATACTTTGCAATAAGGAATTTCTCAGAAGAAACAAAGGTGATATGGGGAGCATATTAGCTTTCTCACGAAGCATCTTCATGGTGGGACAGCCGTAAGGCTGAGTTGAATATTGATGAAGCTAATATCACATGGGATCAATTTAAAGGTTACTTAAGGCAATGACGGCTACCAAAAATTTAGTAAAAAAAATGACTGAATTCCAGAACTTAGCTCAAGGAAAGCTAACTGTAACTAAGTTCTGGGAACGATTTACAAAACTCGTTAAGTATGTACCTCAGTACCAAACGGATGAAAAGTTTAGGATACATAAATTCATCATGAGATTGAATCCCGTTATAGGGGGAGAGGTGGATGTTCACAGCCCAACCATGATGGAAGGGGTTGTTGAAAAAACCATAAGGCAAGAATAGAAATTAAAGGCAATTTCTACTCACAAGGAGGAAGTAAGGAAGAAAAATCTCAACTCCTCTTCATAATATCTTGCACCTAAGAAAGGACAATGGAATAAATTTGGAATGAAAATTAAGTTTTCATCTGATACTAATAAGAAAAAAAAAACAAAAAAATATGTTGGTAATGCATAAAACAACTTTGCTAAGAACAATAATAACGGACAGAAGTCCTATGGGGGTGAGAATGATAACTCTAAGGCTAGAAATAAACCCAAGCCTAGGAAGGGACCTGTACGAGGTTTTATAACTGTGGTAAATATAATTACGTGAATCAATTTCCTTTAAAGAAGGATTATCGTAATCAACAGCACAAGATACACGCTACAGTAGCTAACAAGTAGGCTGAGAAATAGGCCATGCCCATAGAAGTTTTGGGTAAGTTATTTGGCTTACCTATAACTATTATTTTTGATACCGGAGCTATTGAATGTTTTATTTCTAGTAAATTAGCATCAAAACTAAAAATAAAAGTTGGAAACATGGATAAAATATGGACTGTATAGTATGGGAATAATGTTGTTCATATGGTTAGTATGTGTCTTTTTGGAGCAGTCCTTGATTTACCTAACTTTTCCACTAAGGTTGATCTTTATGTTGCACCTTTGGGGTCTTATGATTTAATCATAGGTGTTAATTGGTTAGCAACACATAAGGCTAAAGTGGACTATTTTGAAAAACAAATTAGTTGTTTAGACGACCTGTAGAAAATAACAGAGATTCAGGGTGTGAAATGTGATATTTTTATTAGAAAATTGTCAGCTATGTAACTTAAAAAGGCCAAAAATAAAGGTTGTACCTTATATGCAGTAAACATTACTGAATCAATAGAAGAGAGTAGTGATATTATGGAATGATATCCATTGTTATGGGAATTTAGTGACGTATTCCTGGAAGAATTTCTAGGTCTTCCACCTAAAAGGGAGTTTGATTTCATGATCGAGATCAAGCTTGGAATTGAACCTATTTCTAAAGCACCATATCAAATGACTACTAAAGAATTAGTAGAGCTTAAGGATTAGTTGCATGAACTTTTGTCTAAAGGTTTGATTAGACCAAGTGTTTCACCTTGGGGAGCACCTGTAATTTTTGTGAAAAAGAAGGATGGAACCCTTAGATTGTGCATTGATTATAGAATGTTAAACAAAGCAACAATCAAGAATAGATACCTACTCCCTAGGATTGATGATTTATTTGATCAGATGCATGGAGCATCAGTATATTCTAAGAAAGATATTCAATCTGGATATCATCAATTGCGAATTAAGGATGAGGATATTCATAAAACAACTTTCAGAACAAAGTATGGACATTATGAGTTCACAATTTTACCTTTTGTATTAACTAATACACCTGCAGCATTTATCAACTTAATAAATAATATCTTTCAAGAATACTTGGAAAAATTTCTGCTCGTATTCTTGGATGACATTCTCATATATTCAAAAACTATTAAGGAACATCACAAGTATTTGAAGATAATTTTGGGAATATTAAGAAAGAGACAATTATTTGGTAAGTTGTCTAAATGTTATTTCTATGACACAGAAGTACACTATTTGGGACATTTAATAAGTAATAATGGAATTGTTGTAGATCCTTTGAAAATTGTAGCTATAACAGAGTGGCCTGCACCTAAGAATGTACATGAAGTTAGAAGCTTCATGGGACTTGTTGGCTACTATAGAAAATTTGTAGAAGATTTTTCTAAGATAGATGCACCAATAACTTTCTTATAAAAGAAATATAAAAAGTTTGTTTGGAGTGAGAAGTGTGAAGTTGCATTCAAAACCTTGAAGGAACAGTTAACTTCAGCACCTGTACTTGCAATACTAGACCCTAATGGAGATTTTATGGTGGTAACTGATGCATCATGTGACAGTCTAGGAGGTATTTTGTTACAAAATAGACATTTCATAGCTTATGAAAGTAGAAATCTTAAGTTACATGAGTTGAATTATGCTCCACATGATTTAGATCTTGTTGCCATTTTTCACACACTTCAAGTTTGGAGACATGTTAAAGCCAATACAAGATGTTTATTTCATGTTTAAAAAAATATTTGTACACACACACACACACATATATCCCTATTAATGGGGCTAGGGATGGATTAAAATCTTCTATGAGATGGCTACAACCAAATGATGGCTGGGTAAAATTGAACTTTGATGGAGCCTCGAAAAACAATCTTGGCACTACTGGTAGTGGTTGTATAATTTGAGACCCGCCCAACCAACCAATGTTCATGA
>CM034151.1:74344664-74487196 GCA_019776745.2 Taxus chinensis
CATGAACCTCCATGCATTGTTTTATCTTGCACATGCACACCCCTTTGTACACCCCTTTTGCGTGGCTCCAAACCTCCACACATGGTTGATACTTAGCCATTTAATCCACTCAACAAGATCCTTGAAGGCAAGTATAACCATGTAAACTATTTTCTATCTGCTGAAAAATTATTTGTGCCACATGTTATACCAATCATAGATGCAAACCATGTTGATCCTGATATAATTTTCTAGTTTCAACCATCTAGATTGAAATCACCACCTGAACTTAACTTTTCTCCATAAGGTATTAGTGAATACAATCTTGAAAATGCATTCCATATTGGTAGGCTACCTTTGTCTCTACATATTTACGATAGACCTAATGCTCCCCATCTATATGAAGCTCCTATTTACCAGCTTGGAAAAAATCTCTGGAGATAATATAGATACTTAAAGAATGAACACATTAAAGGTTCTTTTGACTCTAGGCTATACAAGGATTGGATGGCTAGTTTTTATGAGTCCACATACTACAGTAAGGCTCAAAAAATGATGAATAAGATGTGATGGAAGGGAAGAGGACTTGGTCAATAAGAACAAGGTCATATCGAACCCATGCTACATGAAGAAAATATCAATCATTATGGTCTAGGTTGTGAGACTTTTAAAAGAAGCCACTCATTTTTTATGTGTCAAATAGTGGTGAGGAATTTGAATATGAAGTTAAGACCAATTCCACACATAATCTCTTCAAATATCTATCTAAAACAAACCTATTACTTGAACTCATATCCATTTGAAATATTGACATTGACATTGTCTATCCTAGCCTCATCGATTAGAACTAAAAAAATCACATTGTTATGGACATCTTTTAGAATGATGAGGCCATCGAGGAGTTTCTTAGGAATCAAGAGCATATTCCCCTATCAGATCATAAGAAGGGTTTTGATATAAACCTAGATTCTTCAGCTTACTTCGAAGAGGAATTTGAATTCTCTAGTCCATAAAAAAATTTAAAAACTAAAAATAAGAAGAAAAATACAATTTTTTATGGTGAAAACTTTACCAAGGCATTATTTGAGAAGAAAAAAAAAAGATAAAAAGAAGAAAAAGGAAAAGAACGCATTTCCTATTGAAAACCTTTCCGAGGTTCTAGAGAGAGGAGACTCAATACAAGATCAACCAGATGATCTATATAAAATTATTATGCTAAAATATAAATATTATAACCTAATCTAATGCAAGTTTGTAGTAAAAAAAAAATAAATAAAGGAAATAACCCAAGAAAATTAAGCAATGAAATGTAGAAACCCTAATGTGCAAAGAGGGTTAGAAGCGCCTTAGCTGATTTACAGAGGTTGTGGGACTGTGTCGCAGTGAAGAGTGGCTGAATAGGAACAAGAAAATGTCATACAAAAGCTTTAGAAAATGCAGATCTGAGTGATTTGGTTAGACTGGAGCACCTAAAAAAAGAATTGGAGTGCCTAAAGTGCCCTAGTCTGTAATCTGGGCGTCCTAGTCTATGTGAGAAGTCTGAAAGACAATTTCACAGAGTTACTAGATGGTGTGAATCCTTCACTTCTTGTCATGTGTATGTCACACTTATATTGCTGATGTAACCATAAACCTACAGTAAAGGAATCACCTGTGAAACCCTAAGTAAAAAATCAAAACCCTAAAAAAGAAAGATGTATATGAAGGCTTCGGATTGTCCTCAACTACTAAATTGATGGAATTATCACTGAACATTGCACTACATCTTAGACCCAGTGTAGTTCTAGGTGTGTGTGTTGAATTTTTCCCTAGGTTCCTCTTGTGCCAGTCACACTTTATGAGTAGCGAGAAAGTAACTAGATGTAGAATGTAAATAATGTGTGTATGGAAATAACAAACTCCCCTCATATGAAGTGTGATGCATATGAATCAACCTTGTCTCCTTTGTGATGGAGCTAGATGGATGCAAATGGAGTTATAAATGTCTTTGATGGATGCAACCTTAGGTGGAGATAGTAGATTCTTAGTGCTTGGTATATTATTATGATCACATAACTTTATATTTATATGATTCCTTTACTTGAATTTCGTAATTGTTTTGAAAAGGATGAATACTAAAAAGATAAGATGCTCAAATGAATAGAAAGGACCCAAAAATTGAGAGTAAAGTTTAAAGAGGATAGGGGAGCCCAAAGGGGATGAGGGCGCTTGACGCTGGCATCTTAGCTGGGTGATCCAGTCCAGAAAAGGAAAAACTAAACTATGAAAAGATAGATTGGGCTAATGAAGGTACAAGATTGAAAGTAGTAATAGAAAGCAATGAAAGAAGGCCAAATACGTGGGTTAATCAACACTCTTCTTGCTTAGGAATCATGCAAATAATAGTATGTGGTCGAGACTCAATAATGACTGAAAGTGCATGATTTTGTGTCTACATTTTACCCCACTTTATGTTGGTGAGCGGAAATCTCGGTAACATAAATTAGATAGAGATGCGTACCTTATATTTGTGTAGATCAATGTAGAGAATAGTGGAGGGACTAGACAAAGCGTGGAGTGATAAAAATATGGAGCGTGGAGACTAAAGATGCAAAAAGTGTAAAAAGGTGATGAGAGTGAACCTAGGACAGATGCCAAAAGCGCATGTGTAAATGCCAATGTATGTGATGTCATTTCATGTTAGTATCAGTGAGTGTGATGTAATTGTGTGTGATTTTGAATGCTTGCTACCCATATGGACAAACCTACAAAAGAGAAGATTATCAAGTAGTCAAATACACATGTATATGCATAAAAATTTGTGTAAATACGTATGTATGTATGTAAAAAGCATGTAATGAAAGCATGATAATGAAAAAGAAACATGTGCACTTGATCTGTGATGAGAAAAAGGGTGTAGAAAGGATACTGTTGATGAAGTATAAGTTTTTTTGGGAAATCTCATGCCACTAGCCAAAAAAGTGTAAGGAGGAAAGTCTGATTCATCCTCCAACCTAAAATTACTTCCCAAAATAGAAGAGATCTCTACACTATCTTGTTTTTTAGGTAATCTGACACCATGGCCGAAGTAGTGTAGAGAGGAAGTTCTTGTTTATCATCTAACCTGTAACTACTCCTTGGAATGCTAAGCATAATCTGCCCTATAAAATCCATTATGTATAGAGTTTTATAGACTGTGCTAAACCCACATGTTGTGTAACCCACTTTTTAAAGGATGAAAACTAAAAACTGAAATGTACCAGTACTGTGTTGTGTGCTATGTGTAAACCCAAATGATGTCACCCCTCTTTGGGGGTGCATACAACGTTGTTGTAGGAGGATGTGGCCCAAAATAGGACCAACAACTGAAATTGTGCTTTGTAAGGGGAAGGGGATGTGTTTAGTAGAAACCAAGGTACACACAAACAAGTGGGTGGGAAACATGTGTTAGTATAGACAAACATGCATGTATAATATGAAATTTAAGCTAGAAAGATGATGTGTAAGATAAACCATGCAAGAAGAAAATTTAGACTATGGAAATTGGGTTGAAAATATGGGACACCTCTCATGGTGTCACAAGACAATCAAGCCCATAGTGGATGGAAAAAAAAAATGTGCACATAAGACAAAGGAAAAATCCCACATAGAAAGGCATATAATGAAAAAAAAGTACAAGAAAGGTAACATACAACTCTGATAGGAAATTAGCCTACAAAAAAATGCTGCAATTGAAGCACCTACTAGCATATTAGAAAAGATAACAAGCATGTCAAAAGCGTGTATAATGGATAAAGTAGTGTGCTATGAAAAAAAAATTAAATAATAGCACCTGTAGTGTATGAAAGTGGATGCCCCCAAGAGCCCCTAAGGGACTGGTACTAGGTAATGTGCCAATCATCCATGTTGTGTGTAATAGACCTTTATAATCTGTGATCACAACTAGAAAGAAAGTAAACATGCATGTGTGCATGATAAATATACTGACTTACAAGATGTCTATCTAGCATGTGTAATAAAGTGAACATGTACAAGTCAATGCAAGAAAAAGTAAAAGAAAGCAAGATATGCAATATGCTTTGGATGGATTGAATGAAATGCAGAGTGAATGATAAGAGTTGCATGCCCCCGAGTGGATGTGTATGTATGTAATGAGGTTCATTTATTTATGCCCCTCAAAAGTCAAGAATGAGCTATAAACAAGAGTGCATCATCGGGAAATAGTCAAACTATGTGTTATATGTAACGCGATGTGATGATTACATAGTGATGATATGCAACCTAGAGATGAAGTGTGAAAATTTATGATGATTTATCCTAAATCGTATATCACTACATGATTCTAAAGGAGGTGACTACGTAACATACAGTGTATATCACTACAATATGAGTAGGAGTGGTGATTTATCCTAAAGCATATACCACTAAATGATGCAATTGGAAGTGATGATGTAGCCTATGACATATATCACTAATTTAGGAATGTCGCTTGAGAAAATGATTAAATATTTGGGTGTGTGAGTGTGATGTGGTCCATTTTTGATGTATACCCTCAGTAGTCGAGTATTGACCGAGGGACTAAAGTGTGTCATACGGTAGTGAGTGTGGTGCATATAAGTAGATGAGTAGGATGTGTAATACGTGTAGTAGATGTGGTGATGAGAAATCATCATGCATGTATCATGTAATGTAGGACGTATAGTATATAATGCAAGATCCATCAATGAGATAAGATGTGTGGATGTATAGTAGATGTAAGATGTAAGATGATGTTTATGTACAAGATTGTAAAATGTATGAAGATGTGTAATGTATAGGGTCTATTGTGTAGTGTGTGAGGTTCATTTGTATAGGATGCCCTAAAATGTCAAGTGTGAACCGAAGCACAAGCGTGTGTCATCATGTAATAGTCAAACTATGTGTTGTATGTAGAGTGATATGATGAGTATGTAGTGATGATGTGCGACATAGCGATGAAGTGTGAGGTTGCATGATGTGTAGTGTTAATTGCGTAGTGTGTGGGGTTCATGTCAATAGAATGGCATCAACAGTCAAGTGTGAACCGAAGCACAAGAGTTCATCATCAGGGGGTAAGGTGACTGAAGTCACCTAGCAAAGAGAAATTTTGTGTGAAGTGGTGGAAGAATTTGTGGAAAATGCAAAAGTAGGATCATGCAATGGTGCAAGAAATGTGTCTTGGATATCAATATGAGGAGTTTCTTTGATAAAATTAATTGGAAACAAAATTGGAGTAGGATGTGGAGGAATCTTGAATGGTGGTAGCTTAGGTAGGATTGATGATGTTGTAAATGACTTGATAGGAGAAGAAGATGGACTGATTTTGAGAGGCGGTTGCTTAGGCGGTGCTTTAATTTATATAAAACAACCATTAGAAGTGATGGCGTGATGATAATTAGACATAGATGAATCAGGTTTAGGAACCCAGTGAGATGTAGCATTTATAGATGGACATGCAAAAAAATGTTATGTAGTGAATGAGATAAATCCCTGACACTCAAGATGTTTGATTCTTCATTGTAAAGCATAACACTTGTTTTCATTATGTCCATTGATTCTATGATAATTGCAATATGTATGACCTTGATATTTTTCGAGACGATAAGGAGGACAGCAATGAGTAGGCGGTAAAGTGATCAATTGATGACTAAGAAGCTCAGTAAGAATGTCATTTTCTTAGTATTGTGATCAAAGGTGAGAGGCTCATGTAATGGTATGACTTGAGGGTCACTGATACGAGCACATGTAGTAGACATAGAATGAAGATGAGATGTAGAATGAGAAAAAACATGATCTTGAGAAGCATCCTTAAGATGTTGGAGTTCATATTCGAGATATGTAATCATGGATTCCATAGCCTTAAATTTTTCTTGAAATAAAGCATGTAAAGCTTGAATTGGCTCTAACATGGGTTGATTAGATGGATGATCACAAAGACTAGGGTCATCAAAAAAATGACAAAAAATAATCCTGACTTATTGCAAAGGCTTTGTTTGAGCTCAAAATTGCACCCAAACTTGAGTTAAAGACAACAAGGGATTTTGAGGCAACATGGGATTTTCTCTAAGTTGTGGGATCTTGCGTAATTGAAACAAACCTCTGGAAAAGGTTGGTTCCTCTACCTAATTCTACTGCTAAAACTACTTGTGATGTAGAAAGTAAATCCTAGACTAAAAGGGGTGGTGATAGAACTAGAAAAAGGGTAGATTACTCTCCACAAGGGGAAGGAAAGAGAGAAAACATGGAAGAGAGGGTGAATAGGCCTACCAAAAATAAGAACCATATATACCCATCTTTCCCGTGCATTGACAACACATGAAAATGTAACCTGCAAGCAGGTAATGCACACAACATGCCAAAAAACATGAACATAAAGGCAAGACACAATAGAAATGAGAAAAGGAAGACATAAGTGCCACAAAACCTATCATATAGAAGCTCGATAAAATGTAGATTCGAGTGATTTGGCTAGACTCGGGTGCCTAAAAAAGGGATTGGGGTGCCCTGGTCTGTAATCTGGGTGTCCTGGTCTATGTGGGAAGTTCAGAAGCCAAAAAAGTCTTGAGAAGGTGCAAATCATTTGCTTCCTATCGCACTTTGATCATTGATGTTGTAAAAAACCTACAATAAAGGAATAATCTATAAAACCCCAAGAAAATGATCAAAACCCTAAAAAATAAAGATGTATATGAAGGGGTCGGAATGTCCTCAGCTGCCAAATTGATGGAATTATCACCCAACATTACACTACATCTCAAACCCAATGTAGTTCTAGGTGTGTATGTGGAATTGTGCCATAGGTTTCTCTTTTTCCAGTCACACTTTATGAGTAGTGAGAAATTAATTAGATGTAGAATGTAAATAATGTATGCATGGAAACAATAGACTCCCCTCCTATGAAATGTGATGCAGATGAAACAAACTTATGTCACTTGTGATGGAGCTAGATGGATGCAAATGGAGCTATATATGTCTTTAATGGATGCAACCTTAGGTGGAGATATCAGATGATTTGTGCTTAGCCTCTTATTATGATCACATAACTTTATATTTATATGATTCCTTCGCTTGAATTTTGTAATTAACCCTAAAAATGGCGACTACAAAAAAGATACGATAAGATGCTCAAATGGCTAGAAAGGACCCAAAAATTGAGAATAAAGTGTAAAGAGGATAGGAGTGCCCAGAGGGGATGAGGGTGCTTGGAACTAGCGTCCTGGCTAGGTTCTCTAGTCCATAAAAGGTAAAACTAAAGTATGAAAAGATAGACTAGGCCAATAAAGCTGTAATACTAAAAGTAGTAATACAAATCAACTAAAGATGGCCAAATATAGGGGTTAATCAATGTTCTTTTTGCTTAGGAACCATGCAAATAATAGTATGGGGTTGAGACTAAATAATGACTCAAATTGCTTGATTTTTGTCTACATTTTCCCCTACTTTATGTTGGCAAATGGATATCTTGGTAACATAAAGTAGATAGAGATGTATACCTGAAATATGTGTAGATCGATGTAGAGAATGTGCTGAGGGACTAGAAAAAGCATGGAGTGATAAAATATGTAGTGTGGAGACTAAGGATGCAAAATATGTAAAAAGGTGATGAAAGTGAACCTAGGGTAGAAGCACACGTGTTAATGCCAATGTGTGTGATGTACCTATGTGTTAGTATTGATGTGTGTGATGTACCATTGTATGTGAAGTTGAATGTTTGCTTCCCATACAGATGGACCTGCAAAAGAGAAGATAATCAAGTAGTCACTTATGCATGTATATGTGTAAACATGTGTGTAAAGAGGCATGTACGTATATAGAAAGCATGTAATGAAAGAATGAAAATAAAAAAGGAACATGTGCACTTGATTTGTGATGAGAAAAAGGGTGTAGAAAGGATCCTTTTGATGAAGTGTGAGTTTTTTGGGATATCTCATGCCACTGGCTGAAGAAGTGTAGGGAGGAAAGTCTGATTTATCCTCCAACCTGTAACTACTTCCTAAAACTGAAGAGATCTTTGTATTGTCTGGTTTCTTGGGTGATCTGATGCCATGACCAAAGTAGTGTCAAAATAAAGGTCTGGTTTATCCTTTAACCTGTAACTTCTCCATAGAATGTTAAGGACAATCTGCCCTGTAAAAACCATTTTGTATGGGTTTCTATAGACTATGTTGAACCTACTCATTGTGTAACCCATTTTTTCATGGATGAAAACTGAAAAATGAATTGTATCGGTACTGTTATGTGTGTTGTGTGTAAACCCAAATGATCCCCCTTATTTGCAAGCACATGCAATGTTTCTATAAGAGGATGTAGCCCAAAAGAGGACTAACCTCTAAAATTGTTCCCTATAGGTGGAAGGAGATGTTATTGGTAGAAACCAAGGACACATAAACAATTGGCCAGGAAACAAGTGTTAGTATAGACAAACATGCATGCTTAATATGAAATGTAAGTAAAACAAAGTGTGTGTAAGCTAAACCACACAAGAAGAAAATGTAGACCGTGAAAAGAGGGTTAAAAACATGTGACACCACTCACGGTGTCACAAGAAAATCAGTGGCATAGTGGATGCAAACAAACAATTGTGCACACAAGACATGGAAAATCTTACATACAATGATAAACAAGTACAAGCAAGGTAACATACAACTATGGTGGAAAATTATCCTGTAAAACAAATGTTACACATGAAGCACCTGTTAGCATATTAGAAAAGATAACAAGTATGTCAAAATCATGTATAATTGATAAATTAGTGTGTTATGAAAAGAAATTCAACAAGACCACATGTAGTGTACGAAAGTGGATGCCCCCAGGATCCATTGTGGGACTAGTACTAGGTACTGCACCAAACATCCATGTTGGGTGTAATGGCCATGTATAATCTGTGATCATAACTAGAAAATAAGTGAACGCACATCTGTGTATGATAAATATAATGACATACAATATATCTATCTAGCATGTGGAATAAATTTAACATGTACAAGTAAATTCAAGTAGGAGTAAAAATAATCAAGATATGCAATATGTTTTGGATGGATGGAATGGAATGAAAAGTAAATGATAGGAGTTGCATGCCCCCAAGTGAATATGTATATATCTAATGAGATAATTTATTTATTCCCCCTCAGTAGTCAAGAATGAACTGTAAATAAGAGTGCATCATTAGGAAATGGTCAAACTATGTGTTGTATGTAACGCGATGTGATGAATACATAGTGATGTTATATGACCTATAGATGAGGTGTGAAAATGTGTGATGATTTAACCTAAAGTGTATATCACTACATGATTTTAGAGGAGGTGATGATGTAGCCTATTATCAATAAAAAATGAGTAGAAGAAGTGGTGATTTAGCCTAGAGTGTATACCACAAAATGATGCAATTAGAAGTGATGATGTAGCCTATGACATATATCAATAATCTAGGAATATTGAATGAGAAAATGATTAAATAGTTGGGTGTGTGAGTGTGATGTGGTCCATTTTTTATTTCTACCATCGGTAGTCGAGTATGGAATGAGGGACTAAAGTGCATCATAGGGAAGTGAGTGCAGTGTATATAACTAGATGAGTAGGATGTGTAATACGTGGAGTAAATGTGGTGATGAAAAATCGTCATGTGTGTAGTGTGTAATGTATGATGTATAACATATAATGCAAGATGCGTAGATGAGATAAGATGTGTGGATGCGTAGTAGATGTAAGATGATGTGTATGTACAAGAGTATAAAATGTATGAATATGTGTAATGTATAGGGTCAATTGTGTAGTGTGTGAGGTTCATTTATATAGGATGCCCTCAATAGTCAAGTGTGAACCAAAGAAAAAGAGTGTGTCATCGGGTGATGGTCCAAATATGTGTATTATGTATTGTGATGTGATGAGTATGTAGTGATTATGTGCAACATAGGGATGAAGTGTGAGGATGTATGAATTGTAGTGTTGATTGTGTAGTGTGTGAGGTTTATGTGAATAGGATTCCCTCAATAGTCAAGTGTGAACTGAAGCACAAGAGTTTTTCATTGGGGGGTAAGGTGACTAGATTCACCTACCAAAGACCAAGTTTTCATGAAGCAGTGGAAGCATGTGTGGAAAAAGAAATAAAAGGACCATGCAATGGTTGTAGAAACGTGTCTTTACTATCAATAAGAGGAGTTGCTTTGAAAAAATGGATTGGAATTGAAAGTGTAGGATGTGAAGAAATATTGAATGGTGGTAGCTTAAGTGGGATTGATGACATTGCAGATGACTTGATAGGAAAAGAAGAATAAGGTTTATGAGCCCATTGAGATGTAGCATTTGTAGATCGGAATGCAAGAAAATGTTGTGTAGTGAATGAGATAAATCCTTGACCCTCAAGTTGTTTTATTCTTCATTGGAAAGCATAGAAGCCATTTTCATTATGTCCATTGATTCTATGATAATTGCAATATAGATGACCTTGATATTTTTCCAGTTGATAAGGAGG
Organism: Taxus chinensis; assembly: GCA_019776745.2. Classification (NCBI taxonomy): domain Eukaryota; kingdom Viridiplantae; phylum Streptophyta; class Pinopsida; order Cupressales; family Taxaceae; genus Taxus; species Taxus chinensis. The sequence continues at coordinate 74,355,112 of CM034151.1, forward strand.
GTATTAATGAGTAGGTGGTAAAGTGATCAATTAATGACTAAGGAGCTTAATAAGAATGTCATTTTATTAGTATTGTGATCAAAGGTGAGAGGTTCATGTAATGGTATGACTTGAGGGTCACTGATATGAGCACATGTAGGAGACAGATAATGAAGATGAGATGTTGAAGGAGAACATACATGATCTTGTGAAGTGTCCTTAAGATGTTGGAGTTCAGATTTGAGAGACGTAATTGTGAATTCTATAGCCTTAAATTTGTATTGAAATAAAGCATGTAAAGTTTTGATTAACTCGAACATAGGTTGATTAGATATAGGATCACGAAGAATAGGGTTGTTAAATAAACGATCAAAAAAAGCACTCACTTGATGTGACAGTGTATCGTTAGGGAGATATGTTGTGTTTAGGGATTTCTTAAGAACAAATTGGTAATTAGGATGCATCTTAAGCAAATCAAAAAAATAAATTTGAAGAATTTTGGGATCCATGATAGAGGGAAAATGAGGATCCTAAACGTGAAAATCAAGTTCGGGATCACGGAAATGATTAACTAAAATGTTAATATTCAAAGTGTAGATGAAAACGTTATAAGGAGCAATAAAATAGGCTAAATAGGGGAAGTAATAGCAATATTAAAATAGGGTACCCAAGTCAATCTCCAGCAAGGGGAAGGAATTTTAGAACCCTAATGTGCGAGAGAGGGTAGATAGACATGCCACAGAAAAGATTCACGTAGACCCATATTTCCAATGCAGTGTGATAACACATGAAAATGGAGACTAGATGAACAAGCAGGAGAATGCTCACAACATACCACAAGAGCATGAACAAAGGACAGATTTGGACTATTTGACTGAGAATTGGGCATACAGAAGTGCCCGAAGAATGGGGTAGGGGCACCCTTAGGAACCCTGGTCTATAGTCTGAGATGAACTAGAAAACCTCCTCTGAGGAAGTTCGATGAGCCAAGTTTCCTGTGTTCACCAGATTGTACCTATCACTTTGAATTCTTGTCACACTTTGATCCCTAGATGTCGCCGCAAACCCTGTAATGAAGAATCACCTAAAAAACCTGAAGCAAACCATTAAAACCCTAAAAAATTAAAGATGCATATGGAGGGGTCAGACTGTCCTCAGCTGCCAAATGGATGGACTTATCACTAAGCGCTACACTACATCTCAGACTGAATGTAGTTCTAGGTGTGTGTGTGTGTGTGTGAATATTGTGCCCTAGCTGCTCTTGTGTTAGTCGCACTTTGTGAAGTAGTGAGCAAGTAACTAGATGTAGAATGTAGTAAATGTGTGCCTGGAAACAATAGACCCCCTTCATATGAAGTATAATGCAAATTGAACCAACCTTGTGTGCCTTGTGATGGAGCTAGATGGATGAAAATGTAGTTATAGATTTCTTTGGTGACTATAACCTTAGGTGGAGATAACTAGTGCTTAGTGTTTGGTCTCTCATTATGGTCGCATAAATTTATTTGTATACTGGCATCCTAACTGGGTGCTTTAATCTCGAAAATTAACCCCTGAAGTATGAAAAGATAGACTAGGCCAATAAAGGTGATAAGAAGCTCAAAGCTGTAATAAAAAGTGCCCAAAGAAATGAGAGGCCAAGTATACAAGAGGATCAATGAGTGCCCAGAGGGGGCTTAGGGCAGCTGAGGTGCCCCACTCAGATAATATGGGATCGATACTACAATAATGAAGGTACATATTAGTTTGAAAGTACGGGTGTAATTATAAAAAAACTTTGATAGAAAGTAATGTAAAAATGGCCAGTAGACATTAAGTAGATAGATATGCGTACTCTTTTCACTCGATGTAACCATATGAATAGTAGAGTATGAGACCGAAGGGACTAGAAATAAGTGTGGACTCATAAAAAGATGCATGCATTTTGAGTCTACAGAGACTATGGAAGCGTGTCAATATGGAATTTTTTTAGGACTGAATATAACATAAAAAGGACATGATTTTTTTTGTCATCATGTGAGTACATTTTTAAAATGACACCTGTTAGTATCGATGAATGCTCGATGTACCCGCTGTGTATGTGTTGCTAGCATATAGCTTTTTTCTTCATATGGAAAAACCTGTACAAGATAATATGGATTTTCACAAAGTAGTCAAAGACACATGTATATGGGATACAAAGGTTATTGTGAATTTGCATGTAGTGTATGTGGAAGAATCATTTAATGAAATTGGTATGTTATTCAATTGAAGAAGGACCATCCTGTACCTGAGTGATGGGAAAATAGAGGTGGTCAGTAGAAGTATGGTAAATCTATTATGATGTTTGGTTGGTGAGAATCTATGACTATAGGATTCAATATTCGTGTACTATTAATATGCATATAAATATTCATTATATAGAGTCACTAGGAGAACATGATTTAAAATGATTATACGATAGTAGACTGTGAGAGATTATAATCTCAATAAGTGATTTTTTGCTTTTTTAGTTCCGGTAGTATGCCAATTAAATCCAAATTATTGAATTCTTAAATTATGGGCACACTTATGGTCATTCAAGCCCTGATAGATCAGTTATGTCAAGGTAATGATAATTAGTTATTTGTCGGTCATAATCAAGCCCCGTTAGAAGATGTGTGACAATACAATGTGAATAGGTCTTGTATTTGACCCAATCACATGCCAAGTTGATCTAGGTTGATGTTTGCATGGTATGATTGGGAACATAACTAGTGCTAATCAATACTCATTAGGAATAATGTGTGATAAAACATTATAAATTGGTACTCTATTATCCCCAATCACATGTCAAGTTGATCGATATGATTGAGTGGTTCAATAAGGGTTCTTTATTTGGGTGAATTGGGCCATAGTAGAGAAAAAAAAAGTGTGCAATAATAAAATGTCTAGTTAGTTCTCTCATAGCCCCAATAGTACATCTTCAGAGAAAGTGTGACAACACATTATGCTTTGATGCTCTATTATCACTAATAATGGGACCTGTTAATCCAAATTCTCAAATGGTTCAATCAGACATGAGTGATTGGGGCCGATTGAGCCTTTTCAGAACAAGTGTGAAAACATGATATGAATTTTTGGTGTGTTGCCTTTTTCACTATTTTATACCCTATGTCATAGAAGAAATTATAAATATTTAATTAAATCAAAATAAAAACATAAATATATCAACCGCACTAATATGAATTTGTTAAGTAATAATTGATAAACATTAGAATAATTGTACAAAATTAAGGCACTTACAAAGATAAGAAACTTAGCTCGCACGATATGTCTATGAATCTAGGAAACAACTAAAGGATCCAAAAAGACATGTCATTAGATGAATACAAATATTTTGAAGTGGGAACAATGCTTAGGACAATAAGTCTTAGACATATATGGTGGACCATAAGAATAAGAATTTAAAGACAACATTTGTAAGCTCATAACCCCTCCAAACTTCTCACAGGATGTTTTCCTTTTCCTACTTTTTCTAAATTGTGCTTCATATATTTATGATGTTGCACAAGATAAAATGAATTTTTTATCATGCTTTGTATCCCTTCAAAGACACCTTGCCAAGGAAACACTTTAAAAGGGGGGTTAGTGTTTTGAGTTGGAATGACCCCAACCACCTTCAATGAGCTAAGCATTTCCTGTATAGCACTACTCTAAAGATGCCTTAAATGTATGTAGCTCTCCCTCCTATATGTATCTGTGCAAAATTGTATGAATGCAAGTGTAAATGTGATTTCAATCCCTCCTTTGGTATTGTTATCTCGTAAAATTGGCAAGGACAATTTCGCGGTGTAACCCATGATAATTTTGTTTTGGTCGCTCGTCAGGGACCCCTCTGCGTTCGGAGCATTACAAAAATCCTTTCCTGGGAAATCTACTTTTCCGAACTTAGCCATTTTTGGTCTTTTTTTGGTTGGGGCGCCACCTTTTGTCTATGCAACACAAGGTAAATTTGCGCCCCCTTCATTTCCTTTGGTGCACACTTTGGCGTGTCGACACACATTTTGGTGTGCCTCACCGTGTTGCGCCTTTCTTGCATGTGCCAAAGCGCATGCGCCTTCGTGTCAACAATATTTTTGTTGCGCCACGTTTTGGTACGCCAAGGGTGCACGTATTTCCGTGTTGACAGCACTTTTGGTGCGCTAAAAGCGCACATAACCAATTGTTACCACGTGTTTTGGTGTGCCACAGGGTGCAAGCTTTGTAATGTCAACAGATGTTTTGATGCACCACTTTCAAAAAGTGGTTGGCACATTTATTACACCTTTGCCTATATATAAGCGCACCCGCCTAGTCACTTTCACAATTAAAACACGTGGTAACTTTTTCCTCTGCACCTGTCAGCATGCACCTGTCCTCCTCATATCGCATTCATGGACCCCCTGCTTTCATCTTCTCACATTCTATATATTCCGGGTAAGGTGGTCTCTTGCTTCTCTTGTGTTTTTGTTTTGTTGCTTGTTTTTGAGTGGTAGGATAGACAATAGATCTGAGGAATCCATAAAACCCCTCCTGCCTTGTTTTGTAAATCTTCCCTCCCAAAGTTGTTTTCACTCCTCTTTCCAGATCTGCTGGCCAAGAGGACTCTCCTAGAAAAAAAATCCAAAACCTCTTTGTTACCCCCTTCACCTCTTGAAGCAATGTGGAGCTTAAGCCTAAAAATCATTATCGGTCATGCAAACCGAAGAAAAATAATCACAAATGTTTTCCCATCACGCGTAACCCTAGAAAGAATCAAACCTAAAAGCTTTAGTTGCAGCACATGAGCTACATGCATTTTTCGAAAACTTGGCTCCAATCGCAGGCACCCTTGTCAACAGACAAACACAGTACGCGTAATAAATCTGCACCTTTGGGCGCACCAACTCCCATTGCATGTTGCAGCACATAAGCACCCTCCCTGCAACCATGCATGTAAACCAAGTACAAAATGCTTAAACATGGCGCAGGCGCATCCCTGCTTACAAGAAACAAAATGTCATGCAAGCTTTCCCTACGCCGTGCCAAAGTTCCCCTTTGCGCACGTAAATTTGAGTGCTACACGCACCATAATGCACCCTTTGGCGCACCAAACTTCCATGTTAACATGAAAAATTACTTGTGCCATTGGCGCATCCTCCCCCCATGTAACACTAAAATTATTTGCGCCCAGTATAAAACCTGTATAAGTGGCGCAGGCGCACTTCCTGCACCTACAACAACAATGATGCAACATGCAAATCTTTGCGCCCTATGCGCCCTTTGGCGCTGATTTGTCCCTTGTAACACCATTTTTCAGTGCGCCATACTATTAAACCCTGCAGCCTGCAGTGTTGCTGTGCGCCCTGTGCCCTGAGGCCTTAAAATTGCTAACTCCTCATTCTATTCTAATGCTTTAATGGGAGATCTGATAGCTAACATGGCTCTTTGGCGTTGGACTTCGCTTCTTCTTCTTGCAGATCAACAACTGAACTCAGATCCACATATGTCTACATCAAGCAAGAGGCCAACCAAGTCAAAGGGTAAGGCTAAGCTTACAGAGGAAGAGATGAAGTACAAATACTAAAGGGTCAGGATGCCCGAATCCCAGGCAGAATGTGACCTAGATATAAGAGACTCTGAACTTGGTCATATCGACATGGAGGATTTCTAGGCCAGAACCAGAAGGGTCACAGGAAGTCCTTGGATGGACAAGCTGGTGGGCAGTGGACTGCATTTTGCTGGGGGGATCCCCGTCAGTGCAGTGAATAATGAGTTTATGATGGTAGTGGCCCACTGTTACAACAAAGACACAAGGTGTGTCGAAAATGAGAAAGGGTGAGGTCATAATCGACCTCACTACCTGACACATCGAAATCATGCTAGGCATCCCTCACCATCGACACTTTGTGGCTGTAAGCCAAGAACATTGCACCAATGCATGGGAGGACAATGAAGAGAAGTGCATGCAGATGATGAACGAAGTATACTTGAAAAATAAGAAGGTGATAACCAGATGGCCACTAGGTTATTCACCGTAGCGACTTCTCCAGAGGAACTGAGCGATACCATCACATTCCTAAGTAGAGTTTTTGGGCTTTCTGATGCCCATTACTTTCACAAATGGATGCTTAGGTACATTGGAAACTATGAACAAGAATGTACTAGATCAACGCTTTGAGTGGGTAGAGATCATAAGCAGCACCATATCTGAGCAGCTCCAACAACTCACCACAACGGGGAGGTTCTACATGAACTCCTACGTAGTTTATGCTGCAGCCTCAGAGAGGGATTATCCAACACTGAGCCGATGCGGGGTTTGGCCCCAAGTAAAATTATATGAATACTATCCAGAGCTAAAGCTGGAAAACAGCATCCCACAGTTTACTAAAGATCAATGATGCCTTCTTCTATGGCATCGTCTACCTTTTGAGGCCAAACATGACTCATGGTCATAAGACCAAGAGCATTGTCACAGCAACAGAGAAGTGGGGGGCCTTATTTCACGTAATTCCCCACCTTCACCTATCTCAGGGTAGCTAACTTCTTGGGGGAGCCCACCAAATTGCCAAGGTATGCTAGCCCCAAGCTGATCCTGTTGGAGCTATCTAGACATCTCATAACATACCATAAGAAGTGCCTAAAGAGAAAGAAGGGTGGAACTCCTTTCCCCCTTACAATGGGTAGGTACACATGCATTTCTCACCACAAAGCCTAGGAAATGTTTGCAGAGCTATAAGCTACTCAATCTAAAGCACAACTTCCTGGCAAGGCCCACTTTTGATCCAAGGAATTGTCCTGCCCAAGGAAAAACTCGATCCAATCCATATTCCATAGATCGAGGATATCTATATCGACCTGTATCATGAGGTCGAACTCAGAAAGAAAGGACCACTCCTCGCTTGGCCTTGGCAGAGATTATTCAATACGGCGTGGCCATTGTTCCAAAAGGTTATCAAACTACTGATCAAGAAGTTGATCAGGTATATCTGGACACGGATGGGGACAACTGGCCGTTTGCTGCAATTGACAGAACAAAGTGCACCCCAGACCATTGAAGAAAGGGTCAAGGAAACATTGCAGAGAATAGAGCACTGGTGCAGAATGAATGGCCTTATCTACCTCGGAGTATGATTTCACCACTTCCCCATTGGGCAACGCACCTGTCAGGCCAAAACATCTGCCAAAGGGCAAAGGCAAAGATAAAGAGGGCAGAATCAAGCTCTGCTCAAGAAGAGAGCTCCTGAGAGTCCCTCCTTCCGCTGCACAAGAACAGGTTGTAAGTCTAGGTATCCCCAGAGAAAGAAGCGGCGGAAGGTGTTCCGATGGGCACATCCACTCAGGGTGTTGCCACTACTACAACCGCTACTGAGGTCCCTTCTATCCCTTCTCCCTCTCCTCCTTCCCCTCCTCATGTGACCCAAGCGACCATTCCTTTGGTCGTATCCTCTCCCCCATCTTCTACTGTTCCCCCCTTCCTCGTCATCCATCTTCTCTTCTCTCGCAGAGCTGTCCCCCACCATTTCTTCCCTCATCTCTCAGCTCCCTTCCATTCCCATGTCTACCTCCCCTGCAGTGTCTCTTCCTCCCGTGAGCACTTTCTCGGCCTCCCTCTCAATGCCGCCACCAAGTGTCTCTACCCATTTTCCCTCATCCACTGCATCTGCTCCCCTCTTCTACCTCTAGTTCCCTCTCCCTTAAGTCCAGCATGGATCTCATCAGCATCTGAGCCAACAAAAGAGGAAAGTCCCCATCGCACCGATGGACTTCTCCTGTCATCCCAGTAAAAGGGGCTAAGAAGCAAAATCCTATAACCCGCTTCTCTCAGAGTGCATCAAGGAGAAAGAGTAATGGAGATAGCATATCTCGAATCCTTCAAAGGATAAAAAGGATATTTGTCTTCGACAGATTATATAGTGACCCAAGTCACAATGGGAACGTCTTCGGAAAGCCTTCAAGGAGAGGCCCTATCTGCGGTGGATGCCCTTTGCAAGAAGCTTCAAGAAGCAAAGGAAGAGAAGAGGCTACTAAAAGAACAAAATAAACATCTTCTCCACACCCTGCAGAAAATGGGCAGTGCACCTCCTACAACTGCCACTGAAACTCCTGAGGTCCTAAGCCAGGATAAGATAAATGAGTACGCCAAAATTGGCGAACAAGGTATGGCAGTTTCTACCTGGAGGAGACCAAATCCTCAAAGACAACAAGGAGAGTAATGTCAAGTTCACCAAATTATATCAGAATATCAGTCGGGCGAACAAGATCTCCAGGCGATTGCAGGACCTATCTACGAAGAGTTGGACCATGCTAGGTTGCATCACGAAGACATTCCAGAAAATGCTCGACTATGCTCAGTTGACGATCTAGTGAAATTCGGCGTCTTCAATCACCCCAGGGTACCTCAGCAAAATCCTTGCTACTTTGGATTACTGGGTCGATCAGATGGAATTTCATCCTAGAGAAGATTGACAAGATCAAGGAGGAAGCCCTAGATGCAATGCATCAAATGGAGAAAATTGTCCTGAGAATGTCTCCAGTTTGCTCACTCCTTCTTTCACCTTGAGGAAGGTAGACAAAACTATCCGGATCTTCAAGGAGATCATCTCACAAGGGTAGGGCCAGAAGTCACTTTCGACACCGAATCCATCAACAACCTTCTGGCCTGCCGTGATTTTGTTGGGTACCTGATGGAGGCAGGAAATGAATATTTCAAACTCCCTGAAAAACTCAGAGATGAGTGGGAGACTTGTGAGGTCATCGGTGATCATACGAAGGGTCTTGCCTAGGATCAACTTCAGCCCATGATCAGTAAATTCATGGAATATCAGACTTAGTTCCACATCACCTCTCCTGAACAATAGCAAAAGCAAGATACCCCCTTCCAGCTGCAAGACGATGATGAATATCTTCCTTCCTCTTGGCTTACTTTTGGTAAATATCTAAGGAGTATGTTGGACACAAACTATGACATCATCCATGTTGCACCATGGGATGTTGTCATCCACCAAGTTGTCCAAAGTCAACATTGACTTTTAGGTATCTTTGTAGATATTTTGTAATTAGTTGTTGGTTTCTTTTCGCCTTCTCTCTTCTCCTTCTTCTATATATACTTGGATACTTGTTGTATTCAGGGGGTGGACACTTTTTATATGAAAAATAGAAGTAAGGAAGAAAAGACTTTGCGCTTTTTGTAACAGAAACGAATATTAATACAATATTAAGACTTTGTGCTGAATACATGTGTTATGAGCATCAGAACTTTCTTATGTTAGATCTATGCATGTTTATTCTGTTGAATCTACTTCTACTTTTTTGTCATTTATTCATCAGTATTGCTTTGTTCGTCTATGTAAAGTAGGTTCGGCTCTGTTTACTACCAATCCCAAAATGTAGACCTTCTAACCTTTCTACTTTGGAATTCATTTCTTTTCTCCTTTCAGATCTATCCTATCTCCACCATTCCCCCGTTTCTTTCCCTTCTTTCACAGCTGGAAGTACCTCTACTAGGATGAGATCCCAACCCTCGAAGGTAGAATATTGTGAGACTTGCATAGATTCCTGCTGGTAGAATAGCAATAAACCAGTTTCGCTTTGCTGACTCAAAGAGGGGCTATGCCCTGCACACTGTTGGCTCATCTATCCATTGATCTGTCTAGGTGATATATTTTCAGACCAACAGTATGTACAAGATGTAGTCAATGTATAAAGACTGTGTATACGTTTAGGGGAAGGGGATCTATTGTGTAGTGTGTGAGGTTCATGTGTAGTAGGATGCCATACAACAATCAAGATATGAACCAAAGCACAAGAGTGTATCATTCATACATAATGTTTGAATTAAGGTGTGGATGTTAAAATGTAAATGCTATGAGAGCTAAGGAAACATGAGTCATAATGACCTCATATGTATCAAGTAGTATTTATAATGCATGATGTGTAGCACTGTCCTCATTGAAGTATTGTGAATCTATTTTCATGTATGTAGATACAATATGGGGGTACATAAAGTTTCAAGTGTGATCCATTGATGGCCACTTAGTGTGATATCATTTTGGAGAAAGGGATCCTAAGATTCACCTACCAAAGACTAATTTTACATGAAGCAATGGAAACATGTGTGGAAAAAGTAAAAATAAGACCATGCAATGGTGGAAGAAATGTGTTTTGGCTATTAATATGAGGAGTTTCTTTGACAAAATGAATTAAAAATGAAAGTGGAGTAGGATGTGGAGGAATATTGAATGGTGGTAGCTTATGTGGAATTGTTGACGCTATAGATGACTTGATAGGAGAAGAAGATGGATTGATTTTGAGAGGAGGATACTTAGGTAGTGGTTAAATTTCCATAGAATGAATATTAGAAGTGATGGCATGATGCTCATTAGACATAGATGAATGAGGTTTAAGAACCCATTGAGATGTAGCATTTGTAGATGGGCATACAACAAAATTTTGTGTAGTGAATGAGATAAATCCCCAATGTTCAACATGTTTGATTCTTCATTGTAAAGTGTAGCAGTCATTGTCATTATGTCCATTTATTAGATGATAATTACAATATGGATGACCTTGATATTTTCCTAGCTGATAAGGAGGATAGTAATGAGTAGGTAGTAAAGTGATCAATTGATGACTAAGGAGCTCAGTAAGAATATCATTTTTCTTAGTATTGTTATCAAAGGTGAGAGGTTCATGTAATGGTATGACTTGAGGCTTAATGATATGAACACATATAGTAGACATATAATGAAGATGAGATGTAGAAGGAGAACAAACATGAGCCTGAGAAGTGTCCTTAAGATGTTGGAGTTCACATTTGAGAGATGTAATCGTGGATTCCATACCCTTAAATTTATCTTGAAATAAAGCATGTAAATATTTAATTGACTCTAACATGGGTTGATTAGATGGAGGATCATGAAGACTAGGGTCGTCAGATAAATAGTCAAAACTTGAACTGACTTGATGCAGAGGCATTGTTGGAACTAAAAATTTCACCCTACCCCGAGTCATAAACAACATAGGATTTTGAGGCAACGTGTGACTATCTTTAAGTTGTGGGACCTTGCACGCTTGAGAAATATATCTATAAAAGGTCGGTTCCCCTACCTATTTCTACTGCTGAAACTAATCCTAATGCAGAAAGAAAATCCTAAACTAAACATGTCAAGGGACTATGGTTAGAAGGAGATGCATAAGGAGATGCAGCGATAGTACAAAAAAAGGTTCGATCACTTTCCATAAGGGGAAGGAAAGAGATAAAAACATGTGAGGGAGGGTGGACAAGCACACTATGAACAAGAACCACACATACCCATCTTTCCTATGCATTGGCAACACATGAAAATGGAACATGCAAGAAGGAAATGCAAAAAACATGCCAAAAAATGTGAATAGAGGGGTAGGACACAATATAAATGAGAAAAAGGTAGACAAAAGTTCCACAAAAGCTGATTTTTATTGCTTCAAGGATGCATATTCGATTACATTCATGGAAGGAGGTAAAGATACATTTTAAAGAACAAGTTCAAGGTCTAAAACTCTTGGGAAGTTTGCCACCATTTTGGCATGGTGCGGTTATAACAAAGAGGGATTTGTTTCAATGATCAGAGCTCTATAATTTATAGACGAAGAAAGAGAGAAGAGGAGGAGAAATAAGATGAAAACTCATATTTGAAATCTAACAACCAACAACCAACATTGAATTCCTGCAAAACCACCTGTAGATCTGTCAGATGTGCCTCATATCTTTTTGGCATGTAGAAGAAGGAAGAAGGCCAAATTTGAAGAAAATATAGTCGTTGAGTCGATTAGATGTTTGCATTAATGATCTGATCGATGTTTCCCTATTTTTTTCCTACCAAATCCTATGATTTTAAAAATTCCAACATGTAGCCCATGATTTTGAAAATTCCAACGTGTAGCCCATGTTAACAAATTTCCATTAAGCTTAGACACACACGTGTCAGAGTCCTATAGAAAAATTGTTTTGATCTAAAGGTTTGTAGTACAAATTGAACATGCAATGACATGTGGCACACACTGATTGAATGAAGGATTTAGCCAACTGCTCATTTATTTTTTCATTTCTACCACATGTCATACACTGGTTCGTCACAAGGATTCAGTGCCCAGCTAGCTTACTTTTATAGGTTGTGTAACACACTCAAGTATGATAGGTTGTCATGTGGCATGGTGACTAGCATGGAATAATGCACAAGGCACGTGAAAGCAAGAGGCATGGAAGAGGACAACAAGAAAAAAGTGCACAGAGGTGATGTGTGCAGAGGGAAAGGGTGTAAGAATGTAGAGGATGGGAAAGGAAAAGGGTTACACATAGAAGTGGAATATATATGCATATCTATAAAGTGTACAAGTATGCAAGCGAAGTGTGGGAACCTGTTGAGGAATGTGTGGTGACAGAAAGGAAAGGGCACATGAACCAAACTAGGAAGAACACATTGCGCAATTGCAAACGTGTAATGTGTAAGGGAAGAATGTGGGAAAGGAAGTGAGTGAGCATGATGGAATGTGCAAAAATCATGAAGAAGGGTAGAAATGTGGAAAAGTATGTTGGGGTATTAGCTGAATTGTAAGATAAGTCAACAGATGTGCATGTAAGGAGTGGATGACAGAGTGGGAATAAAATTCATGGGTATCACAGAGGGAAGGAATACAAAAGGAAATTTAAAGAGATTGACTTTTTTTAATAAAGGGAAAATATCATGCAAATCAAGCACAAGAAGAAGTAGAGGGAAAAGGAAGCATATGGAAGAAGTAGGATGTGTGTGAGAGAGCGCACGAAAGAACAACAACCAAGAAAATTATGCCAAGGTAGTTGGTAGAGTGTGTACAATCTACAATATTGGATCTTCAGAGTCAAAATGAGGATGAAAGTTATTTAAATAACTGGGGGGTTATTGTAGACAACAGACATATCTCAGGGAAGATACATGGTGTCTAGGGCCTTTTTAAGAACAACTTGGCATTTAGGATACATTTGAAGTAAATTAGATAGGGAAATTTGAGGATCAATGATAAAAAGGATGATATGTCTAAGAAGGATCTGAAAGAACAATCACAGTGGGGTTCACCAAAATGATTATGCTAAAATGTAACTATTATATCCTAATCTAATGAAAGTTTGCAGTAATAATGAATAAATAAATAAAGAAAATAACCCAAGAAATTAAGCAATTAAATGTAGAAACCATAATGTACAAACAGGGTTAAAAGATCCTTAGTTGATTCATAGAGGTAATGGAACTATGTCGCAGTGAAGATTGATTGAACAGGAATGAGAAACCATCATACAAAAGCATTATAAAATGGAGATCTGAGTGATTTGGCTAGATTGGAGTGCCTAAAAAAGGGATTGGAGTGTCTGGGGCACCTTGGTCTATAATATGGGTGTCCTAGTTTGTGCGGGAACTTCAGAAGCCAATTTCATAGAGTCACGAGATGGCGTGAAGTGTTTGGTTCCTATCATGTGTCTGTCGTACTTAGATTGTTGATGTCGCCATAAAATTGATGATAAAGGAATCAGCCACAAAACCACAAGTAAAGCATCAAAAATCTAAAAAATAAAAATACATATAAAGGGGTTGGACTATCCTTAATTGTCAAAATGATGAACTTATCACTAAGTGATGCACTACATCTCAGACCCAATGTAGTTCTAGGTGTGTGTGTGTGGAATTGTGCCCTAGGTTTCTCTTATGTCAGTCACACTTGTGAGTAAAAAGTAAGTAACTAGATGTAAATGTCAATAATGTGTGCATGGAATCAATAGACTCCCCTCTTATGAAGTGTAATGCAGATGAACCAACCTTGTGTCCCTTTTGATGGAATTGGATAGATGCAAATGGAGCTATAGATGACTTTGATAGATGTAACCTTAGGTGGTTATAGTATAGGATTATTTCTTGGTCTCTTATTATGATCACATAACGTTGTATTTATATGATTCCTTCACTTGAATTTCATAATTAACCTCAAAAAGGCCAATTACCAAAAAATTAAGATGTTCAAACAGATAGAAAGGACCCAAAAAGGAAGTGTAGACACCAAATTTACGTCACTCTCCCCTTGGTCCCCTTTCAATCAATTAATGTAACGTGTTCACCTAACCATGACCCCTTTACCCAACATTCATATTAATTTAATTACTTATAATTGAATTAATGTTCATCCTCACATTATTAATTAATTTAATTACTTTAATTAAGTTAATTTACACATCACCTAGACACCTCACCCTAGACCTATTCCAGGGGCATTTAACTCATAGTGACCAAGTCATCACTCTCAACACTGAGTCATCACTCCTAGTGCTGAGTCACCACTTGACCTAACTAATAGAGACTTCTTCCTAAAACCTAATTGGACTTCTTCTATGACCTTCCTACCTTCTCTCACATGAACTCCACTTCCCTAAGTGGACTCAATCAGAATCACAATAAAAATAGTAAAGATCTGCCTATTTTTGGTAAACCTAGACTTTCCCACCCTAACCGACGCTGGTTATCCCTCAACCGACACTGGTCACCTTAACCATCATTGGTTACCTTATATACACTTTCAAAATTCTTTACCCAGGTTGGTCATTTTCAGTTGGGAGAGTTCTATTGCATTCAAGCATGAATCAGAGACTTCTCAACATCTAGATGATGAGATATACTCAACCACAGGCCCAAGTAAGCACCTGATGCTCATCCCAAGGCATTAGAATATTCATGGGAACACTCTGGGAAGTATTTCCATGACACTGACCACAAAAGTTCTTCACGGATCAACTACTACCTTCCTTCACCTACCAGACCTACAAATGTAAGTAAGTATACTTGATTTTCATCATTCTGTACTTTCTTAAAGTGTAGGTTCATTATCTTTTGGTATTACATCTTATTCCTTCCTACATTCCTCTATCCGCACCTTCTTACCAATCTACCCATCCAACCACCCCCGACCTTCTGGCTCTCCGTACCTGACCTCTATACATTCCTGAGTCTTCTTGGCATTATTACAAACCCAACCATTCTCCCTTCATTCTTTTTTAATCAAAAATAAGTCCAAAACTACTTTTATTTAATTACCACCAAATTTCCCCTACCGATGCTGGTCACCTTAACCATCATCGGTCTCCCCTCTTTAACGACATCGGTCACCAGACTGATGTCAGTCACTGTATTTTCTACTAACCTTCACCAAAATTCCTCTAACATCACCTAAATTCCACCCAGACCTTACCAAATACCTCGGTGACCTTACCTAACACCCCTGTGACCTGTCCCAACCAGAAACATACCTTTCCTGATGCTAGATTAGTTTATATTTCAATACCTTGCTTAATCTAGTTTTTTAGTAACATTTTGAGATACCTAAATCAAAGTGTTAGCAATAGGACCTTTATTTCTAGCATTTACTTTCATTAAGTTGATAAAAATAGAGGATTGACAACCATTCAAGGAAGCATCACACTTCCCAGATCTAGCCTTGCTAGGTAATCCTCTGAATCTTGCTATTTAATATCATTTGGTGGTCTTGTTTTGTATCTACAGGTAGTCCTTCCCAGACAAAAAGAAGTTCTCTACAAGCAACTTGGATAAAATCAGTAACATGTGCACTCAACCTTTGACCAATATAATCACAGGTATTCCTCCTTGACCATTTACCTTATATGTTTTATCAACAACAATTTGGTGAAACATTTTGGCACACCCGGTGGGACCCATCAGGGGTTATTTTGCATTGTTCATTCCTAGGTGAAATATTGTGTGTCTATTTCCTTTTGAAAATAGTTCACATTAAATTTCTTCCTCTAGAACATTCTCTCTCTTCTACTTGTCTCATTGACACTCGTATTTTGGACTAAAAAGAACCATTCTTTTCATTTTTGTATTGCATTAGTGAAAGACATACTCTTTCCTATTCATTATTGCTTTCATTGAATGTCATTGTGGATTTGGGTTTAAAATATTTGCATATCATTTCTGTGTGTTGCATCTGTAGCTCATTTAAAAATTGTGGGCAACCTATATGCTAGAAGTCATGCCCAACTGATGGTTGACAAAATTGAATCATAGTGCACACTCTCTTCTCTACACCAAACCACACTAAAATAAAGTACTCATTTTCTTAAACAACATCCTACCCAGAAGAAGCTGTCAATGATCACACGATCAGAGGATTGATAGTGGGCACCAAACTGGTTTCTCTGTCAGTCATTATCTCAGAGAAAGGACCTCCCTCACCAAAATTTACCTGAAACCATCCTTAGTTGTTGGATTTTCGTAGGACACCTTTTATCAAACCAAAAACTCTACTCTATTCACAAGTCAGTCCTAAATGGCATAAGCCAGAACATAAAATCCACCACATAGGATTTCATGTTTGCTAGTTTTTGCTTGATCTGTGTTTTGAGGTGTGAGATCGTATTCTCCATTCTTCTTTCCTTTCACACTCCATAATCATAGTTGGTGTATTCTGACTCTTTTTGAGTGTGTTAGGGTCAATCATAGCCATACTCAGGTTTCTGGGTTGGTCTTTTATTTGATCTAAATTACCAAATTCACTTTTTTCCATCTTTTCACAAATTTCATAGTGACTGGCATTGGTCCAGCAACCATCATTGATTTACTCATCTGACCATCATCAGTTTACCTGATCGTTGTCAATTTTCTGTTGTTTTGGTCATTTTAACCAAAGTAGCATTCATCATAGTTCTGTTCTTTCTAGGGTTTCCTCAGTTACTTCACCATATCTCTGTGTCTTTGAAATCACTGTCAAAGTCCATATTTTGCCCCATTTTCATCATTTGTTGCCATTTACAAATATTTTTATTTTCCATAGTAACCGGCATCGGTTACCCCCTGTCACCGACATCGGTTACCATACCATTTTCGGTTACTGTGTTTTAATTTTTCAATTAAAACAATGACCAGATTTCACCTTCTGGAACTATTTTCTCCATTCCTTCTATTTTTTTTGTGTCATCCATAGAGATCATATTACTAGGTCTACTCTAACTCACATGGTTTTGACTCATAGCCAAGCCAATGCCCTCGTATTCCATGCTAGCCTTCAGCACTCCCACCTATCCCATCACCTCCTTCCATTCTATCACCTATGGATCCAAGTCATCCTATTATCATTAGTAACAGTGATGAGGAGTTCGCAAGACTCCTGAATCAAAACCCCACTGCTCTACAATATTATTTATCCCATTCATCCACTTGGGATTCATCAGGGAAGCTTGTATATGGCATGCCTATGTCCATTCCTCCTACCCTCGCACCCACTTCTACATCAACTACTACTAGCTCAACATTACCCTCTTCCACCTTACCACCTGTGGTGTCCCAACTTGACCCTACATCATCGATATCTACTACACCTGTGGCATCTATCGTGCCTTTGACGTCAGTTTCTCCTGTGGTATCAACCATTCCTTTATCAACCACCTTGAGTGTAGGTCTATCTGCACCTGCCACCTCTCATATACCTATTGCATCTCAGCCACCCATGGTGTTGGCAGCCCATACTCCCTTCCAAAACATTGTCCTCTCCATCCCGCAGTCTCTTCCTCCAATTACTACGAGGGTCGTTACATCCACTCCACCTACCTACACTTATCACCAACAACCCCCTATCTCATCTATCACTTATTCAGGATACTTTCCACCTGCATCTATTCCTCCCTCACAATTTTCATACTCGGGACCACCCTATACTAGGATGTCACCCATGTCATACCTTCATCATCTACCCCCTTATACTACAGGGGGTGCCCAGTCATCACAACCTACTAACGATCTTATCAAAATGATGATGGACAAGATGTAGACATTGGAAGCATCGGTCTCCAGCTCACGTAATTCTCTGACATATGACGAGATTTTCAATGAGCCCATTCACCCATCCATTCCAATTTTTCCATACCCTATGCATTGGGAAATGCCTAAATTCAACCGATTCAACAACAAAGAATACCCATAACAACACTTGTGGTCTTTTAAACATGGGTGTTATCTGATCACTCATGATGATGCTTTTACTCTTGCGAACATTCCCAATGTCCTTGATAGGACCTGCATTGGATTTGTATAAGTGGTCTACCTAGGCACTCCATTTACTCATTCAACCAAGTAGCCCAAGATTTCCTAGACCGATTTTCTATCAATATCGTCAAGAAGGTCACCATGACCGACTTGTACTCGACAAGACAATACAAAGATGAATCTATCGTAGATTTTTTCGCTCATTGGTGAAGCCTAATCAACCAACTCACGTTTCAACTACCTCAAACTGAGTTAATAGAATTGTTCACCAGGGCTTGTGCTAGGCACATCTCACCAACTCTCCAAGTTCAAACCTTCCACATGTTTGACGAGGCATTCACCATGGCCCAAAAAACTTGAAATTCATGCCATTGAAGAGAAGAAGATATAATTGTGTAACAAGAATGTTGCATTTAAATCCAACGATACCTCTTCTTCTTCCAAACCACAAAATAATTACTCTAAAGAAAAAGGATCTACCCACATGGTAGTTTTGAAAGCTGGTCTGTCTCACCCATCCAACCAATCAAAGCCTTCTTCCAACCTTTCTCCTATTCAGGATTTTCAGTTCAAGCGGGAGCAATGAAAATACACTCCCATAGGAGAACCCTATTCTTTGGTTTTAGAAAAAACTTCTAAAATTCGAAGCCATCACTCTTCCACCCATCAAACCACATACTAGTTTTGACCCCTCTTGTCCTATGCCTACATGGTACAAAGAAAATGATTACTGTAACTATCATCATGTTAAAGGTCATAGTGACAGTAATTGTATAAATTTCAAAAATATCATCCAAGAAATGATAGATAGTGGAGATCTCGTCTTGGATAACCCTAACACACTGGATAATCAGAACCTTCACATCTTCAAGAAGCCATTCCCAAATCACACCCCGTATTCTAACCAAACCAACGAACCTTCTACCAATGACAGTAACGTTCATGAGGTTCATGTTGTTTTCAACATCATACCGACTCTTCCTCAATTTCCTCCTACTCCATCTATCAAGGAGATTCTTGCACAAGCTCCTTCATCCATGGAGGAACCTATTTCATCTGCTCCTTTACCCATAGAGGAGTCTCCCTTATCTCCCCCTTCACCCACGGAGGAGTCCACTATACCTTCGATGCAAGTTTCCCCATGCACCCCTCAAACTGATGAACAACCCACAATATTAACTCTCCTACCCATGGGAGAGTCATGCTTACCTTCCTCTTCACCAAAAGATGAACCTACCTCATCCTACTTGTCATCTCCCCTACCCATAGGGGATCCATTAGCAGCACCCCTTCCTATTGGGGAAAATTCTCCATTGGCTTTCAAGGATCCTGTTGATTTTCTCTCGGATATTTTACCCACAGAGTCTAAAGCCAACCATTTCCCTATCTCACAGATATTATTTATAGGGGTTACTACCAAATCAACATCATCCCCCCTACAATGGTGTCATTTTCACATTTTTTCTTGATTGCTTGGATTATGTGACAATTCCATGCTTTGGGGATGCCTTTGGTTACCTTTCTCAACTCAGATGCAAATATTGTCTATTGATACTTCCACGATCTATCCAAAGGTGTTTCAGACAACCAAACCCACCATTCCCATGCCAGTTGTAGCAACCTCTTCTTCATCACCCTCACCCACACCTAAACCTTTACCATCAACTGAAATTTTTCCAATGCCTAAAGCCTTACCTACATCTATATCTTCCTTTACATCCAAACCCATTACCACATTGGGAGTCATGTCGACATTAAGCCTAGTCCATCCCCCTGTCAAACTAGATTTAGACATGTCCTCACAAGCTAGTGCAAAGACTATTCCCCCACCTAAGAGGAAGACCCAACCTCTTAGGCCACATACACCGGCTTTGCCTACTACCCCTCTATCACCTTCACCACTTCCATCTATCCTAGGGCCCCACCCATCAACCTTGGCCAAGAAGCCTCCTACCCCAGGTAAACTAAAATCCCAGCAGCCCACCTCCTTGTCATGATCCTCTATTACACCAAAATTACCTATGCAGCTTACACCTTCACCGTCACCTGCATCCTTTCTACCACCTATACCTACACCACTTCCAGTATCCTCATCATTACCTATGATATTCCCTTCTCTTCAACCAGTACCTTCCACCTTGCCTCTTCCCACAACCTTCACCACACCTCCATTATCACCTTGGCTAACCCATCCCCTTCCACCATCTACCTTCCCTTCTACATCATGCACTTCTCCTTCACCTTTACCCAAGAAGGTGCAACCAAAGTCCAAAAATCCACTGCCCTCCAAAGAGGTAGTTAAACCTACAACACCTTCAACCGCTAGTTCATCTACCACATCTTTACCCAAGAAGGTGCAATCCAAACCTAAAACTATACTACCTACTAAACAGGTGGTCAAACTGACTCAACCTCTGATTCCACCTCCCGTGGCACCTCTCCCACCAAAATCACCCACATTTCCATCTAGACCCACACTTACTTCACATTGTGATCCATTGGCAGGGTCTTATGCCAACATCTTAGCTAACCTTTTGGAAACCTTTGTCATCACATTGCCACCACTTAGACCTTATGACCCACTCAAACCTAAACCAGAAGGGTTTGACGATACAAAAATTTCACTTACCATCGTGTGCCAGGGCACGATGTGGAAAACTATAAGGCTCTTAAGAATGTTCTTCTCCAACTATGTCCTCCCGAAAACTTTGATGATGATGATCTTTTAGATGAGGACCCTATTCCACCTCCATCTATCACCACACCTCCTCATCCTGTACCTATTCAACAACCTTCATCTCCACCTCCATAACCCTTTTATCCCCCTCCAACATTTGAGATCAATATGGTCTGCATAAGAGAGCTAGCCAAACCTCTGCCAAAATGCCAATGCGCTGCATTATTTTCACAAAACCAGTATATGCCCTCACCATATTTTTTCCCATCCTGTCGCTACACCTATCATGACTCACTTGCTCCTTTACCACATATTAATATGGTTAACATTGCCACTCGCACCCAGAAAGACAAAGGAAAGGAGAAAACAACCAGCCCATCCACCACTCTTTTACCCAATATCCCATCTGCACCTGCACACCAAAAATCACCATCCATGGACCCACATACCCTATTTCTGATGGGGTTTCCCATCATACAATGATTAAAAATTAAACCAGTCTCCTCTCAAAATGTCTTTGTATGACCTGGTCCAAACCTCTGAGTCTCATCAACAAGCCCTCATTGAGGTTCTACAATCTATTGAGGTTTTACCTAATGACCCTACTCCTGTGGCATCCATTATCACTCCTCACCATGTGGCCTCTCTTACCACTTCATCCCCTTCCTCTGCACCCACTACCACTCATCAAGTAGCCACTCTCAATTTCTCTGATGATGAGATTGTACCTCTCCAATCAGATGATCTTGATCCCACCCTATTCATTTCCATCTACATTGATAATATACACATTCGATGCATTATGATCAATGGCAGTGCTAGTATTAACATCATTTCCTCCCATGCGTACAACCAAATGTGCATCCCTACCAATTACATGCATAATAACCCAGTTATGTTATGTTCATTCAATGATGCCATGACTTCCACCCTTGGCACCATCATTCTCCACATTCATGTGGGCCCCTCTACCATTCCAGAATTATTCTATTTCTTAGAGGGGGAATTCCAGTACAACATGCTACTTGGCCTGACCTTGGATCCGTGTCATGGGTTGTGTTCCTTCAACCTTACACCGTTGTTTAAAATTTGAACATGAAGGACACAACTATACCATTCCAGTTGACCCTTCACCATTCAAGACCTATAACATGTTGTATCAACCCAATGATGTCCTTATACCAATTAAGGCATCTACCACTGCTACCACTTCTTCTTCAGCCACTGCCTCATCCACCAATGCTTATGCTACCTCTTCCACAAATAACTCCTCTATTCCCACTATTGCCACAACTTCTGCACTTAACCCATCAGCTAACCCATCTACTTCTCAACTAACCAATGCTTCTTCTTCCCAATTTTATAGTAATTCATCCATTCCCGCTACCCACATATCAACTATTGATCCCTTAGAAGGTCTTTTTCAATGCCTCACTCTGGGGGAGTACCACCTTTATAATATTGACACATTCCTTACTCCTCAAGAGTATGGTAAACTTCACCAACATCCCCACTATGATCACCACATAGGTGAGGTTTTCCCCTATGGTCCTCCCCACCTTTGCACCAACTTAACGTATGGGGGACTTGATGCTTCTACCTACTCACCTGAACCACCTTCCCAAACTTGACCATTTTCATCTGACCTTCAATCTCTCACCAATGGTTGCTTCACCCACACTTTCCTCCATCGTTGTGCTTAGAAGGGCTTTGGCTTTGGTTTCTATGAACAAGGCCACCATACTGTCATCCCATGCACCACTTGTAAGCATAAAGACCACAATGGTATTGGATTTTCTAATCCATCTCCCAAGAAGGCATGAGTCAAACTCATTGAGGATGATAAACATTCCCCACCCCATTCACCAACTTCACCACCTTCACCTACAGAGTCTATGGATCCATAATCCATTCCTCCTAACTTTTTTTTTCATGAACACCATTTCCCTAGGACCTCTCACTTATCAATGAGATGGTGAGGCTCCCTCTTCTCTTCCCTTCCTGTATCCTGACATGATCGATGATGATACACCTTCTATTAACATCATTCAATGTTAGGATGATGAGTCTATTCTCACCTACCTTGGTGTGGAAGATTCTTATATTCACCGGTCATTACCTTCTAAGACACAAACCATGTTGAATGAATCGACCATTAAAATCAATATTCACACTCAGGATGACCCACACATTCTAAAAATAGGCCAATCTTTAGATGCTTATGAAAATGAAGCTTTTACTTCTTTCCTCTAGGATCATAGCAACACTTTTTCTTGGTCCTATGCTGATATGCCCAGTATTGACCCAAACATTGTGGTCCACAATATCGTAACTATTCCTGAAGCCAAACCCGTGAAACAGAAGCTACGGAAAATGCATCCTCGCATTTCCCTTCTTGTCAAAGAAGAACTCCAATGCCTCCTTTTGGTTTCCTTCATTCTACCCATTGATTATCCCCAATGGATCTCTAACATTGTTCCTTGTCACCAAAGTGATAGGGGGACTCTGCATTTGCATGGATTTCCATGACCTTAACTTAGCTTTCCCCAAAGATGACTTTCCTTTACCTAGTATTGACCAACTAGTTGATCTCACCACCGGCCATGAGATGCTATCACTCATGGATGGTTTCTTGGGTTATAACCAAATATTACTCACCCATGAAGATCAACACAAAACCACCTTCATCACTCCTTGGGGGACCTTCTACTATCATGTCATGCCCTTTGGCCTTAAAAACATTAGTGCTACATATCAATGGGCCATGACTTATATCTTTCATGACATTATGCATCACATATTGGAAGATTACATTGATGATATTCTCACCAAATCCAAACATCGGGCCAAACACCTTACATTCCTTAAGGTTATCTTTGACCATCTCATTAAGTACTGTGTTTTCCTTCAACCTAAGAAGTGTGTCTTTGTTGTCCTCTCTGGTAAGCTCCTAGGTTTTATTGTTTCTTTGTGTGGCATTGAAGTGGATCCCACTAAAATCAAGGCTATTCTCGAAATGCCTCCACCTACTAACCTTCATCAACTTCATAGTTTGCAAGGAAAGTTGCAATCTATTCATCACTTTATTTCACAAATTTCTGACCACTACCATCCATTTCATCATCTCCTCAAAAAGGATGTCTCCTTCAAATGGGATGATGAATGCCACAAAGCCTTTGACGCCTTAAAACAATACCTCCTTCAACCACCTGTGCTCATTCCCCCTAAGGATGACCAACCATTTTACCTTTATATTTCTGCTACTGATCATTCCTTGGGTGTCATGCTCACTCATCATGATGAGAAACACACGAAACAAGTGGTTTATTATATAAGTCATGCGCTTTTAGATTACGAAACTAGATATACTCATGCTGAAAAACTCTGCTTAGCCTTAGTTTTTGTCACCACTAAACTTTACCATTACCTACTCAACCACAAAACCTTTTTTGTCACCAATACTGACCCCTTACATTACATGTACGCTAAGCCCTACCAACATCAATGTGTTGCATGTTGGCTCATGCTTCTTGCAGACCTAGATCTTGAATTCACCCATCAAAAATATCTTCAAAGGACAAACCATCACTGACCAACTCGCAGATGCACCTCTCTCTGGAAATCAATCCTCTAACTTTGATTTCCCTGATGAATCCATCACTACCCTCTCTTTGGATGATACCGCTTACCAGATGACCTTATTCTTCGATGGTTCCAAATGTCAGCGTGGGGGTGGTGTCAGAGTTATCCTCATTCCTCTTGATGGTGAGCCTATGCCATTATCTTTCAAACTATATTTTGATTGTACTAACAATATCACCAAATATGAAGCACTCATGTTAGGCCTTCAAACCACCATAGCCTTAGACGTTAAATCAATTAATATCTTTGGTGACTCTCAACTGGTTGTGAACCAAGTTAATGGTATATACCAGTGTCGTAATGAGATACTTCAAAAGTATAAGCATCATGTTGACATACTTTTGACTACCTTTGACCGTTATGAACTTCAAACCACCCCATGTTCCACTAATAAATTTATAGATACCATGGCCTGTCTTACTTCTCAAATCCCTACTTCACCCTCTGACTCAAAAATATTTGTCACAATACAAAGGTTGCAATCACCTTCTTATCTATTTTGAGATGTTAACTTTGTAGGAAACATTGAAACTGACCCATGTGACCTTTGGTATAAGTAGTTTGTTGACTACCTTTCCCTTTCCATTCTGCCTCCAGATCTTACTCGCAATGGACAATGAGCCTTTCTCAAAAGTGTCTCTCGCTATGTCATCATGGGTGGTCTTCTTTATAAACATGGTTTTGACGCTATCCTCTTATGATGCCTTACAAGTTTTGAAATTCCCTACACCATCAAGGAAGTTCACAATGGAATTTGTGGGGGTCACTTCAGTGGTTTAGCTATCACTAAATGCATTCTTCACCTGGGCTATTACTGGCCAACCCTAAACCATGATTGTTGTGACTATGTCAAGCATTGTGTGAAATTTCAACAACATGCTAATCTTCATCACACCCCTAGTCATGCCTTACAGGTCACACGAGACCTTTGGCCTTTCTCTCAATGGGGTTTGGATCTTGTCAGAGAGATTAATCCTCATTCTTCCCAATGTCATCAATGGATTATTACCACTATCGAATACTACACTAAATGGGTGGAAGTTATGCCTCTCATTTCTACAAAAACTGATAAAATATGTAAATTCATCAACCATCACATCATTTGTTGCTTTGGTGTCCCTCACCACCTCATCACTGATAATGGGAAAAAATTCAAAAAAAAACCCTACGGAAACTCTGTGATGCCTTCGACATTCAACTCATTTTTTCTTCACCTTATTATCCCTAAAAAATGGCCAAGTGGAATCAACCAAAAAAACCTTAAACAAAATTCTTATGAAAGTGGTTGATGATACTAGAAAGGATTGGCACACGCACATTCCTTTTTCCTTATGGGCTTATCGTACTAGTATTCATACCTCAACTACTGCCATGCATTTCTCTTTGGTCTATGGTACAGAGGTTGTCCTACCTCTCAAAGTCCAAATACCATCTCTTTGTATCTCACTCAAAGATATGCTCAATGATGATGATTTTTTCTAGGACCATTTGGCACAACTCAAGTTATTAGATGAACGTCATCTCAATGCTCTCGATCACCTCCAAATCTACCAAAAATGTATCAAACATGCCTATGATAAATGTGTCCAAGAATGAACCTTCTAGGTTGGTGACCTCATCCTGAAGGAAAATCAACATGTAACAAAAGAGGAGAAAAGTAAATGGGGAAAATTTTCTCCTAATTGGCTTGGACCCTATATCGTTACTCATACCTATGGATCAAGTGCTTATCATTTGTCTTCACTCGAAGGTAAACCTGAACCTGAGCCCCTCAATGCCTTGCATCTTTGACCATTCTATTGTTGAATCAAGTCCTAGATCACCTTATGTCTATTAAGCACTTGTCCCTTGAGCACCATTCACCTTCCACTTACCTATTTTAAGGATCAATGACTAAGCAAGAATCATGTGGATTACCCATCACATTTCAACCTTATCTTAAATATGAGCACCATGGCTCTACTCATGGCATGATTCTCATGGATACTTTTCATCCTTTTCAAGGATGGAATCCCATGGTTGTTCATTACTTAAAACCTCTCTTTCATAAGCTAACCCTTGTGTGTTATGGTTTTGTCTTCATAAAAGAAGCCTATCCTTCTCTATAGTCTTGTCCATGACCTAAACATCCAAAAAATAATTCAAAAGCAATATATGGGACTTTCAAATTCAAAAACTCCTTGAGTCAAACTTCTCACAAAAAGATGACTCCCTCAAAAAGGACATCTCATCTTTCTATCTTGTTGCTATAAATAGACTGCTCCCTCAAAGGACAACTATACAAAGCTAGCCATATTGTACATAGTCTATCACCAAAAGAAGACTATTCTTACAAAAATAAAATAAACATATTTTGAAGCTTCCCGCATCGATCAGCTTCATGAAGACCTCAAGGAGATATTATATTCATCCCACATAGACTTCCTGCATCGATCAGTCTATAAAGCAAAAGAAAAAATAAAAAGATGACTTTTTCGTCATGGACTTGCCTATTTTGATCTTGGGTCTCTTGCCAAAGAGGCATGTTGTCTCACACCAGGTTATGCTCAACCAACTTCATTCACCTCACCACCTTTCCTTTCTAACCTTCCACCTACTCAAGGGACATGCCGCAAATGTGACATTTCATGATTATGTGACCTTCTTCATCCTTAGAATAGTCAATCATGCAATGCCTTTAGGGTTTTATGTTCATACACCATCTTTGGTATGATAGACTCGTAATGGTTCTTATCAATTAGGTGGATTTTTTGTCTCCTCTTACCATTCACCTCTTTTCTTACTTATTGATTCTCCTACACAGGAACAAACCATCACCACCTACATTTAGGAATTCCTCTTTCACCAAAATCACCCACCTAAATTCAACCATGCATGACCTTTCCTATGACCTAAAATCACCCATGACCTATTTGACCTAAATTAAACTCAACCATGCCTAAATGACCTAAACTCAACCATGCCTAAATGACCTAAACTCAACCATGCCTAAATGACCTAAACTCAACCATGCCTAAATGACCTAAACTCAAACATGCCTGAATGACCTAGACTCAATCATGCCTAAAACCAACCAACCCATTCCTCTACCTCATCATATTCTTCCCTAGCTTATGGGAGAACTACATCGGCCTGAGGCCCCTTTTTTTTGGGGCTATGTAGACAGCACTTTGAGGGCATGGGGCCCTTGGAGGTTAGCTCAGACCACTCTTTCCCCTAACCAATTTTCCCCCTTTATATTCACATTCTACCTTAGTTAGTTTCCATTTTACACAAAACTTGGAAATTAAACAATCATAAAAATATACATATTTACCATTTTATAACATCACCATATCATACATCAATCATTTCACATTTCCATGATATCAAATATTTGGACATTTACACCACAACATACATATACATCATCATTTATTTTCCATAATAACAATAACTTGGAAATTAAATCAAATGCAAAACCATGACCAAATCATGCCTATACCTAACTCCACCATGCCTATACCCGACTCCATCATGCCTACATGACCTCGACTGCCTAACTCACCTAAAATCCACCATGCCTATACCTGACTCAATCATGCCTACATGACCTAGACTCCAACATTCCTATAACTCAATCATGCCTACATGACCTCACTATAAATCATTAGACTCCACCATGCCTACCTGAACTCCATCATGCCTAAATAACCTTGACTCCATCATGCCTACATGACCTTGACGGCCTAACTCAATCATGCCTACATGACCTGACTCAATCATGCCTAATTCAACTAGTTTCCATTTTACACAATAAACAATGGAATTTAAAAATGAGTACATCATCCATCCAGTCAACATCATCAACTATATAAATGGGAGAGTTTGTGTATCAATACATATATACAATAAATATCAGTATCTCAAAAAATCTCATGTACAATCTCATGTCTTCGGCACACAGGCTACTATATATATCAAAAATAAAAATATCACATCTAGATATCAATCATCACCCCACCTGATACCCTCCTGTCTAGTCTCACCTGTCTCCTCCTCCTAGCCCTCTGTCAAGCCAGTCTCTGAGCACTCATAACCTCACCATGGCCCTGTCTCTAGGGTCGATGACCCCCTGTGCTACCAGAACTGTGAGTCCTGGATCTCGTCCGCTCACTGGCTTCCTGTTGGGCTCGGTACTTGGCATATGAGGGCACATCAATCCTTGTGGTGGCTAGATGATCCTGATAGTAGTGAGCCTCATTCAGGGAATCCCTAAACCTCACCATCGACATAGTCTGAGGTGGTGCCATGGGTCTGACTACTCCATGTGAACTCTACTCGACCACAAGTGTCCCCTGTCCTGATGCAGGTGCCTGTACTATGGGACCCTGTCCTTGTGCCTATACTGTGGGACCCTATCCCTGTGCTTTGGTACTTGTGCAGCTACCTAGGCCTACAAGGCCACAACCTATGTGTCTGTGTCATGGCCAACTAGCCCTGTAATCCTATCACCTATACCTGTAGAGTGGCTACCTCCCCTCCATCCCCATCTTCACCCTGTGTATGAACCTATGCCTATGCTACCTGGGCCTGTAGGGCCACCACCTGTGCCTACAAAGTGGCTACATGTGCCTCTGACCCTGTCAGTTGTCCCTGCAAACCTATAATATGTGCCTGTAGGGAAGCCACCTGACCCTGTAATGTATCCCTCTACACTATGATAATAGCTAAATCAGGTTGCCCTGGCCTCGTACCACCCATAGCTGTGCCACCCACCACTGCCTGTATCCATCAGTGACACTTATGTTGTCAATCCGTCTATCTACCACCTACTCCTCCTGCCCTGTCAGAACACTCAAGCAAGGTGGAGACATAGGTCTCTCCACGTCATCTCTATGGTACTGTGGGAAAGGTGGGGGCACATCCTGTCGTAATCCAAACTGTCATCTGACCCTGTCCACAAGTATCATCTCATGCTCCCTGGCCCGCTGGCCATGTATCCATCTCAGTAGTTGAAGCTCCTCTAACTCCTCATCCATACCTCTGTATGATGGATATTCAACATATGGCCTCCACATGATATCAACTGCCGAAAGGCCCTCCAATCGCTTCCTGTAGTATGACACATCATATGTGTCCCTCGCCACCCTCGGCTGTCCACTGACTGGTACCCATCATCTGAAACCAACTCTGAACAAGCCACCCCCAAACCAATCCTGTCATGGTAAACCAACTGAGTGCACACACACGATGTGCTCGTATGCCCAGTAGTGTAATAAATAGGTACAACACATACCAAATCTCCTCAATCTCCCATAGGCCCATAGCTCCCTATACAACTGAACTAGGAAATTTGGTGCCCAAGAAAAACGTATCCACTCCTCAATCATGTCCTGTAGCACACCCATCAGTGCTCACGGAAATCTCCCACCCTCATAATCTAGAAGAGAAAAACATCCCACTACCACCATCATCAACACTGATAGCCTAGTCTCCTGCGGATAGGCTACATACATATCTCCATAAGTGAGACTCACGTTGTGATACCTCAGCTCACCCATCACCTCACCAAATACTGCCACTATCGGCTCCACCGATGCCTCAGATGAAATGGAATATACTGGCTCCCCAACAATAGGAAGTCACAGGATCCTATAAACATCCTCCAAAGTGATGGTCATCTCGCCCATCGGTAAGTGAAAGGTATTGGTCGTGGAGTCCCATCTATCGATGAGAGAGACCATCAAACTATGATCCTGGGATACACACCTATAGCATCGGATCACACTAAGTCCAACATCGGTCATGTGCCCCACTCCTCCGCGGTCACGCTAGGCCACATCTGTACCAGTAGGGGTGGTACTTTGTCCCTCATCCTCAACTGATCTCTCACCTACATCATTCAACATGACCTTGTCAAGACTTGACCACCTCAAACAACCTATTACCCACCACACAATACCCAACCACATCAATCATGCCTACCCCCTTTACCTAATTCACCTACAAACCTATTGTTCCCTTATCATCATTACCCACTAACTTAGTTCATCTCACCTACTTACCTATCCCACATCGCCAAAATAACATTTTACCCTTTTCCCTCTACATAAATCTTCACCTACCCCTTCCTTGCCTATTTTACTTTCCTACCTAGCCCTTCTTTCACTTATTTACTCTTAATTGTGACCAACATCGGTCACCTTGACTGTCATCGGTCCGGTGTCGGTCACCCAGACCTTGACCGATGTCAGCCAAATCCAACCGATGTCAGCCAAACCGTGACTGTCATCGGTCTCTGTTTCAGCCAAAAACTGAAAAACCCATCCCCCATTCTCAAAAAATTCACAAAAACTGACCTAAAAACCTACTCTAACCCACCCAAACCTATCCTAGCTTCATTCCCAACCCTATTTAACCTACATTGGACCTTCCCACCCCTCATTTCCTTCATTTTTACCCACAATTTAAAAAATTAACATTACACCCAAATTTTACACAAAACCGATTTCAACAAACTATTTTCAACCAAATGATGGATTCAGATTGACTCCTACCTCATCTCGGCACCGTCTCCATGGTGGCACATGTTTATCCACTGTGCCGGTGGTCCACCCACTCCCTCTCCTGCCTCCACCATGCCCAAAATCAAGTCATCACCTCCAAACCAATCGAATCAATCAAATAGATCTCGTGGACCCACCAATCGAATTCCAATCACCTGCTACGTGGCTCACCAACTCAGCTAGCCATCTTGTATTATCATTTTCCACTCCTTGGATTCTCCTCTGTCATTTTCTAAAAATGGAAATGTCAAAATGAATCCATAAAAAGTGGAATTTTCCTTTTTTAACCCCAAATTGACATGACCGACGTCGGTCATGTCATGCCCTAGCCAACCGACATCGGTTAAGATTTAACCAGCATCGGTCACCCAATGTAACCATTTGACCCACCCCATGCCCATTCTGCCTAAAACCATTATTGATCAAACCACTTTTATCCTTCCCAACACCTATTACACCCTACCCACAAGCCTACATTACCTGTACATTTCCTTAACTACGTTTAGGGACATGTTATTTACCTATACCTCAGCCTTACCTGTGCCCTGACCTACATACCCTGACCTGAATCACCTTTTGTGACATTTGAATTTGTGTACTCGTTATACCTTGCGATGTTGTTACCCGTGTTGTTTAGCCTAATGACCTTACCTTGCCTAATGATGTGATGTTTATCCCGACCATACCTTTGGTGCCATGGAACAAAACCTATTACCCATTCCTACACCTAACCTCATTGTGCTTCATGACCATATCATATACCTTGGATACCTAAATCACTTCAACCTCATTTGGATAAACCTATCACCCTTTTGACAACGTAGAGTTTACAAGCTCTTCCACCTGGTAACGTATCACAATCTATATGTGTGTGTGTGTTTGATTTCCATTACCCATTACCCATTACCCATAATACCCATACCCTTACCTACTAACCCTCACTTTCATCAATCACCTATTTATCAAACCACTCCCTGACTACTTTTACAACTTCATCGGTTTGTAGTTTGAGGGGGATCACCTTCAGCCCTACTTGGGGCAACCTAACCTTCACTCATACCTGGAGCACCGACTTCCTATTTTTGTCGGCGTCACTTATCAATACAAGCTATGCACAAAAAAGGGTCAAATGTAGACACCAAATTTGGGTCACACTCCCCTTGGTCCCCTTTCAATCAATTAATGTAACGTGTTCACCTAACCATGACCCCTTTACCAGCATTCGTATTAATTTAATTACTTATAATTAAATTAATTTTCATCCTCACATTATTAATTAATTTAATTACTTTAATTAAGTTAATTTTAACATCACCTAGACACCTCACCCTGGACCTATTCCAGGGGAATTTAACTCATAGTGACCAAGTCATCACTCTCAGCACTGAGTCATCACTCCCAGTGTTGAGTCACCACTTGACCTAACTAACTGAGACTTCTTCCTAAAACCTAATTAGACTTCTTCTATGACCTTCCTACCTTCTCTCACATGAACTCCACTTCCCTAAGTGGACTCAATTAGAATCACGCCAAAAATAGTAAAGATCTACCTATTTTTGGTAAACCTAGACTTTCCCGCCCTAACTGATGTTGGTTATCCCTCAACCGACATTGGTCACCATAACCGTCATCAGTTACCTTATATACACTTTCACAATTCTTTACCTGGGTTGGTCATTTTCAGTTGGGAGAGTTATATTGCATTCAAGCATGAATCAGAGACTTCTTAGCATCCAGACGATGGGATATACTCAACCACAGGCCCAAGTAAGCACCTGATGCTCGTCCTAAGGCATTAGAATATTCACGAGAACACTCTAGGAAGTATTGCCACGAAACTGACCACAAAATTTCTTCACGGATTGACTATTGCCTTCCTTCACCTACCAAACCTGCAAATGTAAGTAAGTATACTTGATTTTCATCATTTTGTACTTGCTTCAAGTGTAGGTTCATTATCTTTTGGTATTACATCTTATTCCTTCCTACATTCCTCTATCTGCACCTTCTTACCAATCTACCCATCCAACCACCCCCAGCCTTCTAGCTCTCTGTACCTGACCTCTATGCATTCCTGAGTCTTCTTGGCATTATTACGAACCCATTCATTCTCCCTTCATTCTCTGTGCAATCACAGAGAAGTTCAAAATTACTTTTATTTAATTACCATCAAATTGGCCCTACTAACGTCAATCACCTTAACCGTCATCGGTCTCCCCTCTTTACCGGCATCAGTCACTATGTTTTCTGATAACCTTCACCAAACTGCCTCTAACATCACCTAAATTCCAACCAGACCTTACTAGATACCTATGTGACCTTACCTAACACCCTTGTGACCTGTCCCAACCAGAAACATACCTTGACTGATGTTAGATTAGTTTAGATTTCAATACCTTTCTTAATCTAGTTTGTTAGTAACATTTTGAGATACCTAAATCAAAGTGTTAACAATAGGACCTTTATTTCTCACATTTACTTTCCTTAAGATGATAAAAATAGAGGATTAAAATCCACTCGAGGAAGCATCACGCTTCCCATATCTAGCCTTGCTAGGAAGTCCTCTGACTCTTGCTATTTAATATTATTTGGTGGTCTTGTTTTGTATCTACAGGTAGTCCTTCCTAGACAAAAAGGAGTTCTCTACAAGCAGCTTGGATAAAATCAGTAACACGTGGACTCAATCTTCGACCAATATAATCACAAGAATTCCTCCTTGACCTTTTACCTTATCTATTTTATCAACAACAATTTGGCATGTGAATAGTAGTATGTGATTGAGACTAAATTTTGTGTCTACATAAATGTATCACATCTTTTCAAGATAATGATGCATAAAAAATGATGGTACAAGAGACTATCACAATTAACATTAGAACAAGTGATAACCCCAAATTGTTATAACTTGGTGCAAGCTTGTCTAAATAAAAAATAGAGGTATTCATAGCAATCATTACTGATTTTCAATATGTCTTTGCATGATCCTATAAGGATATGACATGATTATATCATTCTATGATCATGTAAAATATTTAGAAACTTAAGGAAGATGTACTCTAAAGTGGCCTTATCATTCAGGGAAACTATTTAGAAACTGCTATAGGCTGGCTTCATAAGATCAATAGATTGCTCGAAATGTATATCTAACATGGTGCCTGTCACAAAGAAGACACCTGAATTTTCATGGATGTATTTTTAGGTTATAATCAGATTTAAATTATAGAATATGACCAACACAAGACACCATTCACAAACCCTAGGGTACTTTTTGTTACAATGTCATTATTTTTGTACTTAAAAACGTAGGGGAAACATATCAAAATGTAATGACTATCATTTTCTATGATCTACTTCATGACATGATGGAGGACTAGGTTGATGATATTCTTTCCAAATCCAAAACCATAGTCAATCATCTAATCATCTTGAGGTGTATATTTGAATGATTGCGGGAGTATAAGGTTCACCTTAACCCTAAGAAATGTATCTTTGGTGTTACTTCTAGAAATCTCTTGGGATTCATTGTCTCATGGAGGGGATTGAATTTGACCCCACAAAATTTAAAGCAATCATGGATATTCCTCCCAATAAAATATTCATCAGCTACAAGGATTCCAAGGAAAAATATAGTTTGTTTGAATTTTTATGTCTCATTTTACAGATAAATGTCATCACTTAATTCATCTTCTCAAGAAATATGTCCACTTCAAATGGATACATCAATATCAAGATTATTTCATTAAGTGGAAAGAATACCTATCAACTCCATTGATGCTCATGTTGCCTATCCAAGACAAGCCTATGATACTATATGCATCAACTACAGATCATGCCATAGGGGCATTGATTTCTCAACACAATGACAAAGGTCATGAACAAGCATTCTAATAACTTAGTATAACCCTTATCGCTGATAAAATCTAAAATTCTCAGGTTGATAATGTATGTTGGGCTGCAAAGTTCACTTTTCACAAGTTATGCCACTACTTAATCATATGACAAATCATATTGCTAAGGTATTGTTTCGCGCGGAATGTTTCAACTTTTGGGAATAGAGTTGCTTCTATCCTTTCATTACTTTTAAAAATAGATAAGGGTTAGGGCTAGGAGGAATACCTGTTGAATGTTGAGATGGTGTGTGCGTACCGTAGAGAGAGATCAGGTTGATTGTGAAGAACTCCTTTTTGTCTTGGAAGGACTACCTGCAAATAAGAATACAAGACCACAAGATTTTGATTAGACAATAAATGAGGGAACTGCCTTGAGCCTAGGAAGTATAAAACTTCCTTTCGAAGGTGGTCAGTTCCCCTGCTATTATGAACTAACACAAAAGATTGTAAAATAACAATTTAATTGCCTCGTTGAAACAAGTAGGGGGGAAGGCTAGTTTTTGGTTTTGAGTCACGATAACCGATACCGGTTTTTGCTAACCAATATCGGTAGGGGCTATGTTTTAGGGACTTTTGGTGAGGGTCGGTTGTAGGGTGGTTGTGTTGTTTGTAAGGATAATAAATGAGTGGGATTAGGTAACGGGGTGATGAGAGGGTAGAGGAATGATAGTTAGATGTAATGTGCTCTAGGTTGTAGATCTAGGAATAGATTTATGACGGCTGTGATTTCAAAAGCCTAAAAATGGGTGTATTAAAGAGGACATACAAGGTACAACTTACTGGTTATTGACGAGGATGCAGGTCCAAAAACTATGATGACAAAGGAAGAACTCAGGTAAGATGGCCTGACAATCAGAAAATGAGATATCTTCCCTCCCGATGATCAGCTGAGTATCACAGGGCTCTGGTTATTCAGTTGTAGTCTTGGGCTTGATCTCCTTCTCTGCAAAATCTTCTTGTTTCTTCACTTGTCTCTGCTCGGCCAAGTAAAATCTAGATTCTCCCAATAGCTTCTGATGATCCCGATTGATCAAAAATCCTTCAACCTTTATTTCTGGTTAGGGGAGCCCATTTATAGGGAACCAATGGCGGTTACGTAACCAATGGCGGTCGAGTAGGACCTGGTATCGGTCAGGTCAAAGTGGGCTATTTTTACTAAAATAGCCAACTTTCCCTCCTTTTCTCCCGAGGGATTTGTTGCGGGCTTGTGCCGATATGCTTGGTATTGATCCTAAAATTGTGGTTCACAATATCGTGACCATTCCTATGCCAAACCTATCAAACAAAAGCTGCAGAAAAATGCATCCTCACATTGCTCTTCTGGTCAAAGAAGAGCTTCAGTGCCTTCTCTCTCTTTTTTCCTTCATTCTACCCATTGATTATCCCCAATGGATTTCTAACATCATTGTTTATAAAAAAACCCCCCCCCCCCCCCACCCCACCCCCCACCCCCCCCCCCCCCCCAAAAAAAAAAAAACACATCACATGAAAGTAACAGGGGGACTCTACATTTGCATAGATTTCTGTGACCTCAACCTCGCCTGTCCCAAAGATGATTTCCCACTACCAGGCATTGACCAACTAGTTGATCTCACTCTGCTGGCCATGAAATGTTATCACTCATGGATGGTTTCTCGAGCTACAATCAAATATTACTAGCTCCTGAGGATCAACACAAGACTGCCTTCATCACCCCTTGGGGGACTTTCTCTGCTATCGAGTCATGCCCTTTGGCCTAAAAAACACTTGTGCTACATATCAGTGGGCCATGACTTACATCTTCCATGACATCATGCATCACATATTGGAGGATTATGTAGATGATCTTTTCTGCCAAATCCAAACATCAAACCAAAACCTACCCATTCTTAAAGTCATCTTTGACCACCTCATCAAATATTGTGTTCGTCTTCAACCAAAAAATGCATCTTTGTAGTACTTTTAGGGAAAAATCCTAGGTTCATCATTTTTCTTTACATGTGGCATAGAAGTCAATCCTGCTAAAGTTCAAGGCTATCCTTGAAATTCCACCACCCACTAATCTCCATCAACTTCACATCCTACACAAGGTAAATTACAATCAATTCATTATTTTATCTCCCAACTTTCTGAACCGTTGTCAACCATTTCATCATCTTCTCAAGAAATATGTTTCATTCAAATGGGATGATGAATAATCATAAAGCCTTCAGAAGCCTTGAAAAATACCTACTTCAACCACCAGTGCTCATTCCTCCTAAGGATGACCAGCCCTTCTACCTATATATTTCCACCACTGACCATTCTCTAGGTGCCATGCTTGCTCATCAACGATGACCAACACAGGGAGCAAGTGGTTTATTACATAAGCCGTACCCTTCTTGACTACAAACTAGATATACCCACACCAAAAAAAACTTTCCTAGCCTTAGTTTTTTCATCACCACCAAACTCCGCCATTACCTACTCAACCAAAAACCTTTGTCATTACTAATATACACCCCATTACACACTACATTATGCCAAACCTTATCAAAATCAAAATGTTGCATGCATTGGCTTATGCTTTTGGCCACCTCGACCTCAAATTCATCCATCAAAAGTCCATCAAGGGCCAAGTTATCACTGACCAATTGGCCACACCTATTTCTGGGGATCAACCCTCTAACTTCGACTTTCCAGATGAGTCTATTATACCCTTTCCCTAGACGAACCCTCTTACCAAATGACACTCTTCTTCGATGGCTCCAAGTGTCAGCATGGGGGTGGGGTTGGTGTTATCCTCATTCCACTTGATGGTGAACCTATGCCTTTGTCTTTCAAACTCGATTTTGATTGTACAAAAAATATTTCTGAATACGAAGCACTCGTATTGGGTCTCTAGGCTATTTATGCCTTAGATGTTAAGTCAATCAACATCTTTGGTGATTCTCAGTTGGTCATAAACCAAGTCAATGGTATATACAGTGTCGTAATGAGATACTTCAAAAGTATAAGCATCATGTGGACATACTTTTGACCACCTTCAACCGTTACGCCCTTCAAACCACCCCCACGTTCTACTAATAAACTTGTAGATACCATGACCTGCTTAGCTTCTCAGATACTGCTTCACCCACTGACTCTAAAATCTTTGTCACCATACAAAGACTAAATCACCCTCTTATTTTCCTCATGAAGTTTACTCTATCGAACCACTACTGCTCCTGACCCAAGTGACCTTTGGTATAAGCAATACACAGACTATCTTTCCCTCTCCATTTTACCCACCGATCTCACTCATAATGGACAACGTGCCTTCTTTAAAAGTGTCTCCCGTTATGTCATCATGGGTGGTCTTCTACAAAACATGGTTTTGACAGCATTCTCTTGTGATGCCTTACCAGTTCTGAAATTCCTTACACCATTAAGGAAGTCCATGATGGAATTGTGGAGGTCACTTTAGTGGTTTAGCTATCGCACAAAATGCATTTTTTGCCTAGGCTATTATTGGCCAACCTAAACCGTGACTGTTGTGATTATGTCAAATGTTGCGTGAAATTCAGCAACATGCTAATCTCCATCACACACCCTAGTCATGCCTTACAGGTCACACGAGACCTTTGGCCTTTCTCTCAATGGGGTTTGGATCTTGTCGGTGAGATCAACCCCCATTCTTCACACAATGCCACCAATGGATCAAACCACTACTAAATATTACACTAAATGGGTAGAAGCCATTCCCCTCATTTCCACAAAGCTGAGAAAATATGTGAATTCATCAACCATCACATCATCTATCACTTTGGTGTCCCTCACCACATTATCACAATAACGAAAAAAAATTCAAAAAAAAAACCCTACGTAAAACTATGTGATGCTTTTGGCATCCAACTTAGTTTTCTCATCACCTTATTACCCAAAACCAATGGTCAAGCTGAATCAACCAATAAAACCTTGAACAAAATTCTTATGAAGGTGGTCAATGATACTGGGAAGGATTGGCATACACACATTCCTTTCACCTTGTGGGCTTACTATACTAGTATTCACACTTCGACTGTGTTTCGTTTGGGTCTTTGGAGATCGACCATGACAGGTCATTACTGACATGATTGGGATTCAACCTATTCATGGCATAGGAGAGAACAAGAATCCTAAGCTAGGTAAAAATATTTCCTAGCTAAGCTATGTAACTGGATATAAATCTAATTCTAACCTAAACTTGGTGTTAGGGAATTGGAAAAAGTTACTAGGTATTAAAACTAAACATTGAACCTATTACTACAAGGCTATATGGTGACATAAACTAGTTTTTTAAACTATGGAACTTTGAATTATTTACCTATGATGGTTTATCTAAACCTAATTGTCAAGGCCTATGGTAGGGGCTAGTTGTTTAAGTTATATGCTAAGGTATAAACTTTAATCTACCTAAGATCTAACCTAAGCAAGTAACCTATCCTAAACTATTGGGCATGAATGGGGAATTATGTAGTCGCATGCATATTGGTGATGGTTCCTAAGGAATTTATGATGTTGATAAGGTTTTTATGTCTTTGGTGTCCTTTTCGGGAAAAATTCTTGGCTTTAAATCATCTCTTTGCGTGGCATTGGAGGTCGCCCATCTAATCCCAGCTATCTAGAAATGTCCCCCCACCTACTAATCTCAACAATTGCGTAGCTTACAAGGTCAGTTACAATCTATCCCGCTTCATCTCCCACTCTCCGATCGATTGTCAACCTTTCCATCACCCTCCTTAAAAAAGTGACCTTGATTTCATGGAGCCAGATGCCACCAACCTTTGAAGCTCTCAAAACTTCTCTTGCAGCCACCCGTGCGTATCCCCCCTCAATACGACCACCCTTATTCTTACTTTACCTTCCGCCACTGCCATCGCTGTAGGGGCCATGCGGGGGGGACCAGCGGACTCTGAAAATCGAAACAAGCCATTTATTCATATAAGTCCGTACTTTGGTGGATTATGAGACTAGGTATACACATGTAGAAAAGTTGTGCCTAGCCTATCATTCATGCTACCAAGCTCTGACACTACCCTTACATGAATCACAAAACTTCGTCATCACCAACACAGACCCATCCATTACATGTATGCCAAACCTCATCTAAACCAACGCATCGCAATGATGGCTCAGTGCTCCATGCCGACCTCGACCTTGAGTTCGTCTACCAGAATAAATCAAAAGGACAAACCATCGCAGACCAACTTGCGAAGCCCCGTTACCTGGGGAGCATTTACCAAGTTTACATTCCCCCTATGAACTCATCGTCACTCTTTCACTCAAGGAGGAGATCATATCCAATGACTCTCTTCTTCGATGGATCCAATGCCAACGGGGTGGAGGAGCCGGCATTGTTCTTATTCCTCGCGACGCCGAGCCTATGCCTCTTTCAGTCCCGACTCCGATTTCCCTTGCACTAATAATACACAGCGGAATACGAGGCCCTTGTTCTGGGTCTCCAGGTTGCGCTGCACTTAGGTATCAAATCTATCAATATTTTCAGTGACTCTCAATTGGTAGTCAATCAAGTTAGGGCATCTACCAATGCAAAAATGAGGAACTTCAAAAATACAAACACTACGTGGATTTGCTTCTTGCCTTATTCACTCATTATTCTATCCAAACTATTCCCCACTCCACTAACAAATTTGTGGATACTATGGCTTGCTTAGCCTCGCAAATTCCAGCTTCATCAACTGACTCTGAAATTTTCGTCTTGGTCCAACAACTCTTGCCCCATCTTATTCAGCCCCGGTTGTTTGTATGATAAATAATGTGTCTGCTAATTCACAGGATACTTAGTATCACCAATTTCACACGACTACCTTACAACCTCTGTTCTCCCATCTGACCTTACTAGTAATGGGTAAAACGCACTTTCTTAAATGCGTTTCTGTTATGTAGTTATGGGGGGACTCCTTTATAAATGCGGCTTTGATGGAATCCTCCTTCGATGTCTCACCGGCGTGGAAGTCACCCATACCATCCAACAGGTCCATGATGGTATCTGTGGCGGACATTTTAGCGGTCTTGCCGTGGCTAAATGAATCCTTCGCCTAGGTTATTATTGGCCTACTCCAATAATGACTACCTCGAATATGTTAAGTGTTTGTGTCAATGTGTCACAACATGCCAACCTCCAACATACTCCTAGCCATCCGCTATAGGTCGCACGAGATCTTTGGCCTTTCTCACAATGGGGTTTAGACCTTATTGGTGAGATTCATCCATCCTCTTTGTAACGTCACCGATGGATTATCACAGCAACCAAATATTACAAAAAATGGGTGGAGGCTATTCCACTCATTTCAACTAAAAAAGAAAAAATTGTAGAGTTCATTAACCACCACATTATTTGTCGTTTTGGTGTTCCTCATCGCCTGATAACAGATAATGGAAAATCTTTCAAAAACAAGTTGTTGCAAGACCTTGTGACAACTTTGGCATCAAACTTAGCTTCTCATCACCCTACTATCCACAAGCAAATGGACAAGCCGAATCCTCTAATAAAACACTAACCAAAATCCTCATGAAAGTTGTCAATGAATCTGGCAGAAATTGGCATGATCACATCCCCTTTGCCCTTTGGGCTTATCGTACTAGTATTCGTACCTCCACTAATGCCACACCTTTTCTTTGGTATACGGTACCGAGGTTGTTTTGCCTCTTGAATACAAATACCCTCCCTTAGAATATCTCTTCAGGATATTCTCACCAACGATGATTTCCGCCAAGAGCGGTTAGCCCAATTGGAGCTTCTTGATGAACGTCGTCTTACAAGCTCTTGATCACCTTCAAATCTATCAAAAACACATCAAACGTGCTTATGATAAGTGACTTCATGAGCGTACCTTTAAGGTTGGTGATCTTGTCCTCAAAGAGAATCAAACATGTCACCAAACTAGAAAAGAGCAAACGTGGAAAATTTGCTCCCAATTGGATTGGGCCTTATATAATCACTCACACCTATGGATCAGGCAGTTATCGTTTAGCTTCGCTTAATGGTAAACCTGAGCCTGAACCCTTAATGCCTTGCTCTTCGACCATTCTACTATTGAATTTAGTGTTATATCACTTCTTATCTACCTGCCGCTTGTCCCTTGAGCTCATTTACCGCTACATGCACTTCGCTTCCTACACCTCATAATAAAAATCAAGCTCACATAGTT
The DNA here is from genome assembly GCA_019776745.2 of Taxus chinensis. Classification (NCBI taxonomy): domain Eukaryota; kingdom Viridiplantae; phylum Streptophyta; class Pinopsida; order Cupressales; family Taxaceae; genus Taxus; species Taxus chinensis. Next base: position 74,397,037 of record CM034151.1, read on the forward strand.
TGATTCTCACCTCACCTAAACAATGCTTTCCCCTTTTTAGTCTAGTCCATGACTTCAAAGTATTAAAATAAGCCGTATTCTTATGGGATTTTCTTGAGTCAAACTTCCTACTAAACTAGATGCTTCATGCCAAAAGAACATCTAGTCATCTAAATTAAATATAGACTGCTCCCTCGAAGGACAGCTATATGCCGAACTATTGCTGCTATTATATATAGACTGCTCCCCCAAAGGACAGCTATGCACTAAAATCATATCTGCTACTATAAATAGACTGCTCCCTTGAAGGACAGCTATACACAGTCAGCCTTTATCAGAAGCTTCTCGCATTGATCAGCTTCATGAAGACCTCAGAATAATACAATCAATATCCCTTGTAGACTTGCCCGCATCGATCAATCTACATTCAATAAAATAAAAGCCTCATTCAAAAGAACTTTGAGTCATGGACTTGTCTATTTAGGGTAGGTTTCTCTTTCGTCAGAAACACTCACTTTTGTAATGAGTTCTCCATACCTCAACTATACCATTCACCTCACATCATTATTTATTCAACTCAAGGGACGTGTCGTACACCTGATAGGTTGTGATCATACAACTCTTTTCACCTATTGACTTCTCGTCTATGCACCGGTACCTAGAGCTTCAAGTGCGTTCTATGTTGTGTGGTTTGTTTTGCTCTTTTCACCTACGGAGCAATATTTCCTTTTTTGCCTCGCATCTAGGATTGTGTGTTGAGCTTAATCAGGACATGGTTCCTTACCACTCGGGTAGGCTAACTTTCGCTTCTCTTGTACCTTTTACAACGTCACCAATTTGTTACCAACACCATCAACCTTACCTTACCAATATTACTATCAATACCTTTACCAACCAACCAATAGCCTAACCATACCTAAATTTCCTGAATTCACCTCTCCCTGGTCCTAAGGGAGAACTACATCGGTCTGAGGCCTCTCCTTGCTTTGTGCAAATGGGCTATGTAGGTAGCACTTCGGAGACATTGGGATCTCCCAAGGTTAGCTCAACCATCCCCTACCATAACCTATCATGTGTGGTAAATATAAATATTTTTGTGTATTTCTATTTAATCACATTCCTCTTTATCCTTTTTCAAAACACCGAAAGTCAAAATGAAAACATTCTTATTATTATAACTCAAATCAACATACATATCTCGTTTTATTTAGATGTTAAACAAATACATCTTCTTTATCATCGACACGCAGATCAGTACTCTTATTTATTCTTATACCTTGCTAACATTTATTTAGACCCCTGACGCATCATCCCAAACTAGGTGATGATCGTGATCGTCGACTCCTCTCGCCAGGCCTCTCTGTCCTCAACGGTACCATGGCTATTGGTACCACCCACTGGTCTACCAATCTCTGCTGTAACATATGAATACGCCCTCTCGCATGGAGGACTCCAGCCTCTAGTCTCTCCACCCGTGACTTCGCAACCACTAACAATCCTCTTGTCTCATTCACCTGCATTTGGAGCTGCTGAACCAAACGCATGTAGATGATCCCTCTCTGCTATAATCACTTCACTATGCCAGGACAATCACGTACACCTCGTATTTCTACTACGCACCATAATCTATAGGCCTCTGTTGTTCCTACATCCATTATCCTACGATCAGCTGCTACCTCTTCAGGCCCTTTTGGAGGTGTTGGCTGGGAGGTGGTGAGAATACTGCCTCTGTATCGATCCTCATATAGGGTCTATAAGCCTGGGGTATATCTTACACAAATCGAAATTTTCGCCACACGCTCGATCTATAGGAATCCTCTCATATTCACCTGGCATATGCCCCGCGATCCATCTCAATCGCTCTACACCCCTCAATTCCTCAGCTATGTTCTCTGTTACCATATAGTTCCCATAAGGCCGCCAACAGATATCAGCAATCATCACCCTCTCCCATACCTGCCTGTAATACTCAATGTCACCCGTCACGGACCTAAGATCTTGCCTTTTGTTCTATCTGGACCCATCGTCTGAATCCCAACCTTTGTACTCCTGGTCTCTCCTGACTGGATGGGCTCGGCCTATTGGTCGCACACAAAACAATGTGCTCATAGGCCCAACAGTGTAATAAGTGATGAACAATCCAGCGTCATCCTATGATTTTCACCTACAAGCCCATAGACCCCTGTATAGCTCCGCCAAATATGCAGGTGCCCATGCAAAAGTCACGTTCCTTTCTATCATCTCCCAAATAACACACATCAATGCCTTTGGAAATCTTCCCCCATCCGCCCTCGGTAATGCGTAATACCCTACCGCTATCATTAATATCACTGCTAACCTTGTCTCCTCAGGGTGTGCTGCATACATTATCCCATATGTGAATGACAAACCTCGCTGTGTTAAATCTCGTGCGTATGGACCAAATACTGCTGTTATCGCTCCCCGTGCCGCGCTAGGTAATGCCTGATATACTGGTTTTCCTGTAATTGGGAGTCTCAAAATACGGAACACATCTTCCAATGTTACTGTCATTTCCCCTGTTGGCAGATAGAAGGTATTTTTCTCAGGATTCCATCTTTCAATCAACGCCTGCAACATAGCATGGTTCCGTGCAATTCGTGAATAATAGCGGATCCCACTTAACCCCAAATGATTTATCAACATCCATTCAGCTGGTGTTACATCCACTCGGATTCGTGACAACAGCGCTGGTACACTATCATTCATCCTTAGCCCTGCCTCTGCCTGCATACGTCACAAAAACCAATAACTGTTCAATAAATCAAATCACCACGGGTTTTTTTTTCTCACATTCTGGAAGTTCCTCCAGTAACCGGTACCGGTTATAAGTAACCGCTATCGGTTTAGTAACCGATATCGGTTATCCCTAACCGGTATCGGTCACTGTCAATTATATGCACCTTGCCTAAAAACAACCACCTATGACAAAACATTGATCGTTTATTCCGCTCGGTATACACAGACATACCTGAAAACCCCCGATTATCTACCCCATAACACTCACCTCATCTATAACCCTTGCTATCACGTTTTCTTTCTCATATCTACCCACTTACTCTCCCTCAGCTTATTCCCAAAACATGCAGTAGTCAAATCACAAACAAAACGTTACCTCTTGGGTTGCAGTAGCTTGAGGTGGCCCTTGTCTTCCCTCTTGTCCCTGCCTGCTGGATGTTTCTCCTCGTCCTGCCATTATCACCACCTTTTTCAAACCTGCCTTTCTGTCTTCTGAATCTCAGATCACAATCACTTTCCCTGTCTCTTTACTCCTAATCACTCAAATTTCTCATGCAATTACCTGTCTCAGTCGTCAAAAAGCGTCGCATTCGCGTATTTAACTTCTTGCATGGCTCTCAAAATTAGAACTTAAGTTGCCACCCTAGCTTTTTTATTTTTAGAAAAGCTCATACCTAAATAACCGGTATCGGTTATGTAACCGATATCGGTCTACTAACTACCGCCGTCGGTTATCTAACCGATATCGGTTATACACCTGCCTTTTTGAAACATGGTTCTTTTCTTCGTTTTTTACCTAATTTTTGTCGCGCCCGCCTCTTTTCCTGCATCTCATCACCATTATCCATATTTGTCCATCCACCACACATATCATTACAATTTCATTAACATCATCTATTTTACAAAAACAAACAAGTCATCAACTAAGGATACCAAAACAAAACAAAAAACTATCTATCTATACATCATTTGGATACAGCTCATCAGATACATATATAACAATGTCACAAAACCAGCACCAAAACATGTAACATTTCCTCATATAACATGCCATCCATATATACGTACAAAAGACATCAACATCATCCATATATCAACATGTCAATTAAACTCATCATACATTCTATATATCACAAACCATTGACGAAATACTTAAAAACATTTTGAACACTGCATATGGATCAAAACATCATCTCTATATATATATACAAGTTTTCAAATATACACTGTGCCCTGCATCGGGGCCTCTGTGATCTCATAATCCAACAAAGCCGGCACGCAGGCCGCAATAACTATCAATAATCTCGACTCGGCTCACAGGCCGGTCCCTCATATCAAAAATATACTCGGCTCGCAGGCCGGTGGTTGGGGGGTACCAACTGTACAACCCGTACTCGGCTCGCAGGCCGGTATACAATAAATGAATGAATGAATAAATGAGTAATATGTAGGCACGCAGGCCTCTATAAACATAACCGGTTTCGCAGACCGGTGCCCATATCCAATATACAAATACAAAAACCATGCCGGGCTCCCTCAGCTCTCCCCACCGCCCTCAGCACCTCTCCCCGCTGGTCCCTGTGGTGCCTCTCGCCTCCTGCCTGTCACAGACACGCCGGCTGTGGCTGCACCTCCCTGAGATCTCTGGCTGTGAGAGGTCTCTGCTCTATGAGCTGCATAAGGCTGATACTCAACTCCGGTACCATCAAGAATATCCTGATAGTATCGGGCCTCCGCTCTAACCTCCATATAGTGCTCTCGAGCCACTGAAGGAGCTGGGGCTGGTCCCCTGGCACCTAATACTAATACCCCCTGAGCCTGTACTGGTGCCGCTGCTGGTGCCTGTGGCCGCGGTGGTGCCTGGTACCTGTGCTGCTGCTGGTACTGCTGCCTGTACCTGTACCTGCACCTGTGGCTGTGCTGCTGGTGGTGGTGCTGCCTGTGCCTGTACCTGAGCCTGGGCTAGCTGCCCCTGTAAGACCCCTATCTGTGCCTGCGCAGCAGCAAGCTGCCCCTGTAAGAGCTGCACCTGACCCCTGAGCTGATCTCTCTCTGCCGTCACAGCTGCCAAGTCTGGCTGTGCGGGCTGTGCTACCCTCGCCGCTCTCTGACCAGCCCACCACACCATGTATGCTCCTGTACAACCAGCATCATCTACTGTGTCATCTGCTGGCCTCTCAGCAACCCAATCTGGATCCAAGGGCTGTGGTGCAGGCAGTGGGGCCTCTACATCATCCCTCCTGTACTGAGGGAAGGGAGGTGGCTCGTCCTGTCGCAGCCCCATCTACCTGCGTACCCTCTCTAGGGGTATCCTCTCGTACTCTCCCGGCCTCCGTCCTGCTATCCAGAATGTGTACTGGATCAGACGCAACTGTAAGCGGGCTCCTCCGCGAGGGTGATGACCTCTGTAAGGTCTCCATACAATATCTACCGCTGTCAGGCCCTCTAATAAATGCCTGTAGTAGGCAACGTCTCTCCCCGCAAGCACTGCTCGTGGCTGCCCCACGACTCCCAACCACCTCTGAAAGCCGTATCTGTATATAACCTGTGGCCCTGGCTGCTGGGGCAGCCCTACTGGTCTGATGCATATGATGTGCTCATATGCCCAACAGTGAAGTAAAAAAGTCGAACAAATACCAAATCGCCGCATCCGGCGATAACCCCAGAGCTCTCTGTATAGCTGCACCAGATACACTGGTGCCCACGCATAGCAAGTATGCTCCTCCACCATCTCAAGCAACACCCCCATCAATGCTCGTGGAAAGCGGCCTCCCTCTGAGTCCGGGAGGGCGAAGCAGGTGATCCCAATCATCATCAGCACAGCCAGCCGTGTCTCGTGTCGGTGCGCACGGTACATGTCACCATACCCGATACTCGCGCTGTGATAGGTAAGTCACGCGGCTGCATCTCCAAAAACCTGCAGGATGCTGTCCATCGCTGTCTCCGAATCTACCTGGAAGACTGCCTCTCCCTCGATCGGCAGTCGAAGGATGCGATACACATCCTCCAATGTGATGGTCATCTCTCCGGTCGGGAGATGGAACACATTGGTCGCCGGATCCCATCTCTCGATGAGGGCGACCATCAGGCTGTGATCTCTATCAATAGCTCTGTATCGCTGGACTCCGCCGAGTCCCACCTCACGTATGATAGCCCAGTGAGCCGTGGATACGTGTGGCCGCATCCGCACCAACAGCGGGGGCATCCTATCCCGCATCGTCAACTGCTGACGTGCCTGCAAAACCAACCCACATCCTTAGACCTACTCTTTATCACAACATCTACTTTACCCTCTAAACCCCCTTTTATCCCCCCGACCACACCCCAACTCTATACCACCCCCCTCTAGCAACCTACCTTCAACCACCCAACCCAAAACCCACCCAACCCCAACCCATACAAATCCCATATCTACCCACAACTCAACCCACCCAAACCCCTACCCGACCCAAAGCCCAAAATCTACCCAAAACCCAACCCAACCCCAACCCATACAACTCCCATACCCATACAAAACCCAACCCAACACCAAACCCACCCCACCCAAAACCCACCCAACCCAACCAAACCCACCCCACCCAAAACAAACCAACCCAAAAACAACCCAACCCCAACCCATACAAACAACCCACAACCACCACCCACAAAAAAGCCCAACCCAAAACCACCCACCCAACCCCAAAACAAAACCCACCCAACCCAAAACCAAAACCCCACCCAAAACCCACCCAACCCAAAACCAAACCCACCCCACCCAAAACCAACCAACCCAAAACCAAACCCAACCCAAAACAAACCAAACCCACCCCACCCAAAACAAACCCCACCCACACCCCAAAACACACCAACACAAAACAAGCCCAACCCAAACCCAAACCCACCCAACCCCAAAACAAAACAAACCCACACAAACCCAACCCGACGCCGGCCGATATACGACCGACGCCGGTCCATCCCAACGCACCCTGTCCACACAATTTGCGACCGATGCCGGTCGCTTAGCAACCGACATCGGTCGCTGTATTTTACCAGAGCCGAACCCCCGCGCGGCCCCCCCCACCCACATTTTTGCATTTTTCTACTTATCTACCCACCCAAACACCCTAAAAACCTACCCACCCAGCCGCCTTGCCCTATTTTACCCATCTATCCTCTTCGTTTTTCAAATTACGTCCATTTACTCATTATTTCCTAAAACATGTAAATTCCTACCCAAACCCCCAATTTAGCTTAATACCATTCAAATGCACAAAATAAAGAGTTCCGAACCTACCCGAATGACGACACGTCGTCGTGGTGGGATGGGTGGTGGTGGTCCAGCTGGTCCAGCCCCTCCTGCTCCTCCTGCCTGTGCCATAGCTCCAATTCTGATCTGCTGGGTCCCCGGCCAATCAACTGCTGCCTCCTCCTCACTCGGGCCCGCAAACAACTCACTCCTCTAGCAAAATAGCTCCACCTCACTCAATAAAACCTCCAATCTCAACTCTCCACGTCAGACAAATCAATTTGGTTTTCAAATAACACAAGTGACAATGACAAGCCGTATTTTTTCTTTTTATAGGTTTTTCGCCCTTAACCGATATCGGTTTCATTTTGCCCTAATGAACCGGTATCGGTCCCTTAACCGATATCGGTCATGTAGAATCGACATCGGTTTTTCTTCCAACTTTCCCCCAATTTTTTTGCCCTTATTTACCATTTGCCCCTTTTTAACCACATATCGCCTATATCCACCTTTGCTGAACACCATTTGTTTACCTATTCGGCCCGACCCAAGGCCTCAACCTACCTATTCGGCCCGACCCAAGGCCTCAACCTACCTATTCGGCCCGACCCAAGGCCTCAACCTACCTATTCGGCCCGACCCAAGGCCTCAACCTACCTAACCGGCCCGACCCAAGGCCTCAACCTACCTATTCGGCCCGACCCAAGGCCTCAACCTACCTATTCGGCCCGCCCCAAGGCCTCAACCTACCTATTCGGCCCGACCCAAGGCCTCAACCTACCTATTCGGCCCGACCCAAGGCCTCAACCTACCTAACCGGCCCGACCTAAGGCCTCAACCTACCTATTCGGCCCGACCCACGGCCTCACCCTAACCATTTGGCCCGACCCAAAGCCTCAACCTACCCCCCCGGCCCGAGCCAAGGCCGCAACCCAACAACCTGGCCCGACCCATGGCCGTACCACCTCAATACCTTACCTAAAATCAACACCATACACTTTTATCCACCCATCCTGTAGTTTTTTGTTCAATCGAGCTCACCTGTTTGTGTTTTAGCATGATTAGGGTCCTTGACTTGATCTGTCGACCAACTTTGCCTAGACCTAGACCGTGACGTTTATCTCAACCAAACCAACCATTTGGTACTGCCGAACATGCCTAAACGTTCCTGTACCTTACCTGTTATATACCCTGGAGCTACTTCCTATGCCTTGGATACCAGGATTATATCACCCTTGTTTGGATAAACTATCGACCTTTGCCTATGCACTGCTGGTTTGCTCGTCAAATCATGTACCCTAGTCGTACGATTGCATTTCAACATGCGTCTGCTTCCTTGGACCTACCCCACCACCTTACCATCCCCTCTACACCATTTACCCTTTATCAACCCTATCCCTGATTTCACATTCTCTCAATCTGTGATAGATTTGAGGGGGATTACCTATACCCTTAACAACGGAAACCACTTCATATTATTGTCCGTGCAGCTTTACAAAACAAGCTACACGACAATAAGGGGCTAATGTAGACACCAAATTTGTGTCTTACGACCCCTTGTGACCCGCATCTCATCTCGCAATATAACCTCATCACCTAAACCTTACACAATTATTTATTAATTACCTTGTAATGGATAAATCCACATCACCTTACCTGCCACCTCATTTTGCCACTTCATCATGACCTAGCCCTAACCCTAAACTAACCTAATTAAGACCCATAACTTGGTCCACACCTACACCCATAACTAATGACCCCTTTCTCGCACCCAAAACCGACCTTCTAGTCACTTGACCAAGCCCGCAACTAATCTCTCGGGAGAAAAGCAGGGAAGGTGGGCGATTTTACTAAAAATAGCCTACTTTTTCCTTACCGATGCCGGTTCCTACTCGACCGCCGTCGGTTACGTAACCGCCATCGGTTCCCTGTAAATGGGCTCCCCAAACCAAAAACAAAGGACCAGAATTTCATTTTTGGATCAGAGGAAAGGATTCTTTAAATAAAAAAAAGAGCATCAGGAGCGATCAAAGAGAACCCCGGATCTTTACTTGACTGAGCAGAGACAAGTGAAGAGACAAGGAGAGTAAGCCAAGGACTGCAACTGGATACCAGAGCCCTATGATACTCAGCTGATTTGATCTGCTGTGTGCCAGACCATCCTACCTCAGTTCTGCCTTTGCCATCAGAGCTCTTGGACCTGCATCTCCGTGAATAATCAGTAAGTTACATCTTGCATGTCCTCTTTAATAACATTTCTTTGACTTTTTGAATCATAAGTCCCCACAAATCCATTCTTGGATCCACTACCCAACGTGTCATTGCATCTAACTATCATTCATCTACCTCTCATCACCCTATTTCCTAATATCACCTATATACAGCCCTACAAATAACACAACTACCAAATAACACCACCACCCCACAAAACAACTAACCTTCAGATCTTAGACTCTACCGATATCGGTCATCAGTAACCGCCATCGGTTATCAGTAACCGCCATCGGTTATACTGACCATAACCAATAACCAGCCTTTCCCCTACCCAGTTCAACAAAGCAATTTAATTGATATCTTACAGTCTTTTGTGTTAATTCATATTAGCAGGGGAACTGACCACCTTCGAAAGGAAGTTTTATATTTCCTGGGCCCAAGGCAGTTTCCTCATTTATTGTCTAATTAAAATCTTGTGGTCTTGTGTTCTTATTTGCAGGTAGTCCTTCCAAGACAAAAAGGAGTTCTTCGCAGTCAGCCTGATCTTTCTCTACGGTACGCGCACACCATCTCGACATTCTACAGGTATTCCTCCTAGCCCCAACCCTTATCTGTTTTTAAAAGGAACGAAACATTCCGAGTGAAACATAATGGGAAATACATTGGTCGATTATCACCATCCTAATTCATTACATTGGTACCTTCATAGGACATCCCTACTAGCCCTCTACAATCTATAGGTGGGACACATTGTCATACCTCAAAAAGTTATCTGGATCACATCAGTAATCTATTACCAATGCCATATTAAACTAATGGTATTAAGAGGCTTCTAAGAATCTAGGTCTCACCTGATTGTAGAGCCTATAGATGCCACGCTGAACAATCTTAAAGTAGAGGTTAAATGTGACCCCTATGAGAAATATAGCTACATTACTTTTGACTCCCATCAAAGATAATTGCTACCCTTCCTGCATTTTCATCCTAAGATGGTATTGTGTCAGCAGTACCAATTTCAACTCGTCATATTTTGAGTGGACTTAGGAATTCCATACCTGACCCAACACATAATACGATTTTAAGATTAACAAAATCATTTAGTTGATTAACACATTCAAATATTTTCATTTTAAGTTTCCATCAACTCAAACTAGGTCATTTTTCAACTTCTGTCATATAGACATCTATATCATCAGATAAATCCCACCCTACTATTGATGAGATTTGGTAATGGTATCCCCTAGTCTCGATTGGAGGACCAAATGTCATGTTTTTGACCTTATTCATTATCTATGATTAGAAGTATCTCATAAAAACTAGTTATTACACATTTTTAAGCATTTTTGTAAGTGTCTATATCATTACCTACATCCAAATGATTCATTCTTACTTAATCATGTTGATGATATCATGTTTGATAGACTAGTGTACTATTTTTACTTTGACGGATCAGTTATGTCGTTAACTAATACGATAAAACTTTCATAATTATTCATTCATGAAATAATTGGATCCCTAACTATCTTAATGGAGCAATTATTAAAAATTTTATCTTATGATCGAGTCTAAGAAATATACATTTATTTCATGACATCATATACCGCTGTCCCAAAACAACATTAATTATTTACTTCATTACCTTTATTTACCTCCAATATAATGACATTCAAGTTTAACATTGGTAATAATGTATCATTTAATAAACCATATTAAATGATATCATTACCATAAAAATAAATACTCAAGTTTAATTTATCTCTACCATTCGTTTTTAGGTACAAGCGCTGATGAAATCAACGTACATCATTATTACATCACATTGTGTGATTTAGTCAAATAATAAAACATACCATGAACGCATTCAATATCCACATTTTCCTATTTGAGAAGTCAAAATAATAATTACTAAGTACCATGATATAATCAGCCGAAGGCCATGTGGATAACATCATGAAATGACTTTTCATCTCAATAAGGATTACATGATCAAACTTTAAATCATATATATTGAATCAAGTATCTATACATTGACAAGAATCATACAAAAGAGCCCATATATAATATGGCTCATGCACCCTTGCACCAAGTGATGGGTCTTCATATGTTTTGGGATGATGGGGTTATGTTATTTGCTCTTGCTGTGTGAGCTAAGGATGTTTCCCTAAATCAGGCTCTAGACTCCTTTTGTTGTTTTCTTTCCACCTATATCTCTAGTAAAGTAATATGTGTTGCACCTCTCTAGGAATATGTGAGATTAGCTTCCTTCTCATGTACTAGAGCTTCATATTCTTGGAGTTAACTATGAATCATTACATCTATGTTTATGGTGGTTTCTTATGTTTGCATGTCTCTCTATTTCATAAATATCTTAGATGCCTTTCACATGAATCAAAATTATTATATTGAATGCTCAGGTGATGTTAATGTTGGATACACCATAACTACAGTATTCTTAATTTCCAACATGGGGTATAGGATCTCATTATTAATGCTAATAATCAGTGAGTTTCACTTATCCACCATCCAATCTAGAAAACCAAAAACCACTATATATTAATAATAGTATCACATATGTATGTTTAAATAATATAACTAACATTCTATCACACATACCTAGCTACTAAGGTCTCTCTATGACAATATCATTATATCCTTGTCTACTTAAGACATCCTCATCCTTATCATCATGGAAAGGTCTGATTCTTATATATTGTTCCCACATGATGCAAGGAACTAGTACCATCCCATCTCTCTATTGTGGTCTAGGTTTTAAGTCTCAGATGCATAGCAATATAAACTCCGAATGGTTTAAGGAATCTATTTCCTGAACACTTCATCTTGTGTTCTTTAAGCCTAGGTGCTAGCGATATGGATCCCTCTCCTATGATATTGATACTTGTTCTAACATGTGGCCTATATCTCCCGAACCTCTATCAGATCCCTCCTCGAAATCACTATCCTCTATGATGTGCAATGGTCCCTAAGAATCCCTACTACATCTACGTTATCACTTCCCATAGTATGTGAGATCATAATTTTGGAACCCGAACCTATGATCCTGTAGCCTCTCTAGCGTGACAATGATTTTAGGGTGATGACGGTGGTATAACTGCTACTTTATTTTATCCCAACATCTATAGTACTTTATCGACCACATGTATCTCCAACTAATAAAATTAGTGTCTCATCACCTCTGTCACGGTCTCTACATATTATAGTCTAGGAAAACTAGGCCACTTTTTGGTTAGAAATTTATGCTTTGATGTAAGAAATAATTCAAGGGATAACAGTCCCTCCTCTTTATGGGAGAGGTTACCTTATTCACCAAAATAATAAAAAGTCTACCTATTTACAAATATACAATCTATTAATATTCAAATGAGAAGTTTGATGTATTAAATGTTTCCATATTCAATACATAAGATAAAGAAGTGGAATAATCAATAGTTTGAGGTAAGGTAATGACACCACTTTCAGATATATAGATTGTATAATGGTATCTTACTTATACATGCATGATATCTCAATAACACATGGATTTATATCTATTTAAATAACCCACAGGACATATATGAAAAAGACACAAAGTTTTCAGCACTACATCAGATGAATTAAACACATAGTTTCATATCCAAATATGTGAAATTTTCATTTACAAGATAAAGAATAGAAGTATAAAGAACTCAAGGAAAGAGAGGAAATAACTTCTTATACACTATTTTTTGGTAGTTCTGTATCTTTTTACATTCAAAACATCAAAATCCAACAACCCCCTTTACAATGAAATAACAACCTTATATAGGCATAATGGTGGTTGTAACCAAATCATTATTTTCATTATATTTTAATTAACTGGTTCCAATTAATTAATGAATTGCAATTTAGTTATTGTATTTACAATTTCACATCTTATAATAGAATAAAGCCAACCTAGAATTACAATGACTAGAAAGAATATTCTAGGAACTTGGTGAAGGAACACTTGTAAATGGTGCTGCTAGAATATTCTCTTTGAGTATTTGATTTTTTCATTTAACAAGCATTCCAACAATCTCCATACCTCTGGGGATGGTGTTGTTTTCCTTGGAATTAATCTAGCTTCCCAAGGAATCATCCATCTCCCTTCCTATGTATGTATTTTGCAATAATCATTTGTTTTCTTCTATGAACATATTATGCAATTAGTTGATCTCTTCCATTTTATCTTTAGTCACTGTTTCAGGATTAAACAAGTCTTCTTATTTGAGTTCCCTAAATTTTCCTTTGATTTCCTGCAATGTGTTACTCTCTGTAGAATTGTCTTTATAAAAATTACACTGAAGATCTTGAAATTCAACAAGTATTGCAGATTTAAATGCTTCTCCCTTTTGCTGTAGACACTTAAAATAGGAAAAAATTCCCTTAACCCCCATGAATTAAATAAATTCATACTATACCCAGTCATGTCCCTACTACACACATGTTAATTAATTTAATTACAATAATTAAATTAATTAATTACCTCACCCCTCTATCTCACCTACAGCCAACTAAACTATCCACCTCACTCAAATACCCATTCATAGTCTATTAATTAACTAGGACTAATTCTATCCCAATCCTAGCCAACTAATACTTAGTCTAAACCTAACATTAACTCCCACTACCTCTCCTAGAAGAAATCATACTTATCTAGGTGGAATATATCACTTGAGACCCAGATTAAGGATATCAATCACACTAAAAATAGAAAATATCAGGCTATGTTTGGAAAACCTAGACTTATCTTGCTTAATTGACACCAATTATTCCTTAACTAACACCAATAACTGAACCACCATCAATTAGGTTAAATATGTTTTCCTAACTCTTCACTTGGGTTGGTTCTGGGATTGATTTCTTACATAGGCATTTGAAATTCATATTTTGAAGCAAACAGGTGAATAGATGATGAACCTAAGCATTCCAAACCTCCATCAACACTCACCTTCCTCCTCCATGGTCTTGGATCATGCAACATAGCACATAGGCTCTACTTCCATGACACTAGACACAATCACACTTCTTCTCAAATTGTCATCAAATTACCACCACCCTCACCAACACCTATAGATCTAAACATAGATAAGTGTCTTATTTATCTATATTAAACTTTTATTTTGATAGTTATATTCCTTATTTACTTTTTTCTTATACCAAATTCTCTGCCGTATAACCACCACTCACCCATCTATCTAATATAATATCAACCAAATCATTTCCCTCAGCCTAACACCTCCACCAACCATCCTGAACCTCCACATAAATCTTACCACCCTTCTCAGCTTGCTTACACTCTCTGTGTAATCATAGAGAGACCCAAAACCTCATTTTTTGGGATTTGGACCATATGTTTCCTACCGACATCAGTTTTCTAACCATCTTTAGTCATCTATCTTACCGATATCAGATGACCAGGCGATGTCAGTTTCTATGTCATTTAATACCATCTAACTAGTAAGTCTTCGATTCAACAAAAAACAATCCAAACCTCACCTAATCAATTCCATACTCCTTATCAGAGACCTCTATCATACCAGTAAATCCCAGAACCACCTAATTAAATCATCGAATCTAATTATAAATTTTCCTGCTAAATTATATTTACTTATTGTATTTGCATGAGATACCTAAATCGTATAAGTACAACATGATTTCCCTCTTTAATGGTACTTGTTGCATTAATTTGTCTCTGAAAGTGGATTGACAATCTCCTAGGAAGCACCTCACTTCTGGGATCTATCATTTTTCTAGTCAATCCACTAACCTATATTATTAATGTTATTTTTTGGTCTTGTTATGTTTCTTATAGGTTGTTCCTCCTAGCCAAAGGGAAGCTCTCTATGATAAACTTGGGTCAAAAGTCAATAACGCATGCATTCAAACAACAACCTTCTTTGTCTAAAATGGGTATTCCTCCTATGCCTTAACCTCTTATTTTTTCGTCTCCATAAAAAAAAATTCAGGTGAAACATCTTGGCATGCCCGGTGGGACCCTTTTTGGGTTTTCGTTGCATTTTGTTCATTTTCAGGGAAAAATCTTGTGTTTCTATTTCATTTGAAACAAGTTCACACGAAATTTCTTCTCTGGAGACATTGTTTTCTTCTAATTTTCTCAATGAAATTTTTGTTTTTGGGATTAAAAATAACTCTTCTTTCTTTTCTTGCATTGCATTTAGTGAAATTCACTCCCTTAACCTCTTCATAATTTGTTCTCATCGAATATACTTTGTGGAGTTGGGTTTTAAAATATTTGCATCTAATTTTGTATGCTGCATTATAACTCATCTAAATTGTGGGAAATATATATGTTGGAAGGCATGCCCAGCTAATGGTTGACAAATCAAACCGTAGTTCATGTTTTGCACAATCTTTATACAAAATCACTAAAACTAAACTACACATTTCTTAAACAACATCATTCCCGGAAGAAGCTATCAATGATCACATGATCAAAGGATTAACAATGGGATCTAGTTGGTTCTCTGTTTAGTCATCATATCAGAGAAGGATCACCCATGCCAAAACTTGCCTAAAACCAACCATAGTTTTCAGATTTTGTAGGTCACCTTTGTTAACCAAAAATTCTATTATGCTTACAATTGGTCCTAAATGGCATAAGCCATAACATAAAATCTACATATTAGGATTTCGTGTTTGTTATATTTTTGTTTGATTGCATTTTGAGGTGTGAGTGGCGCTTCTCCTCTTACCCCCCATCACAACTAGTGTATTCTGAAAGAGTTTACAAGAATCGAATCGAAAATGATGCACCACGAAGTAGTTGCACTCCAATAAAATCATGATAGCTCCAGCATAATTGCAAGGAAGAATTGATAAATAATGTAAGAAATTGATCAACAGAAACAAAGCTTGCACATAGAGGAAAGACAACAGAGTGTCTTGGCATGCTCATAAATGAATTGTGAAAAGGTACATATAGGGTGTTGAGTAACCCTAGTGCATGACTCAATAGCAAACCCTAAACCTAACCTTAAACCTAACCCATGTGAGATGACCCTCTAATATGTGAGGAGAAAACATAGGATAACTCACACCAACACCCCCCTTCATCGAAGATGGGGTAACGGCTAATGATGAGTCAGATAGAAATAGAAGACACTCCTAAAAAACTAAGCAAGATGTGTCAATGGGGCACAAAAACTAAAGGCTTGATAAGGTCCCCATAGACAAACACAATCTTCCTAGAAGAAGAAGAAGAAGAAGAGAAGGACTACATAGCCTGAAGAAGATGAACAGCTACAGACGACCTCACCCCAAGAAGATACCGTAAGTGAACAAACTTCATCTTAGTGAAGGGATTGGTAAATAAATCTGTAATCTGATCATCTGTCTGAATATACTGAATGTAGATGATGCCATCATGAATAAGCTCTCGTATGAAGTGCCTATGGATCTCAATGTGCTTCGTCCGTTGATGCTGAACTATATTTCTACAAATAGAGATTGTGCTTGTGTGATCATAGTAGATAATGGTAGGATGCCAAAGGTGGATGCCAAACTATGTCAGGATACACTGTATCCAAATAGCTTCTGTGGCAGCATTAACTACTCCTCTATATTCTGCCTCTGTAGATGAAATCATAATTACATTATGGTTCTTGCTAGACCAACTAATAGGACCCAATCCAAGAGAGAAAATGTAGCCAGAAGTAGATTTCTGATGATCTAAGTCACCCGCCCAGTCATAATCTGTGAACCCAATTAAGTCGATATCTACCCCTCCATGATAGTGATACCAGTGAGTTAAGCGCGCTGCCCCCAGAGTAGTTCTGAGGAGCTGCATAACTTGCCATCACACCAAAAGCTCAAAATGATGGTGGAAAGGGATCTCATTATGTTAATCAGTTGCTACACCAATACCCTCACACATGATGGAAATGGGTATACACCCAATCAGGCTCAACAACATTAGGAGGTAGTGACACTGGGAATTTCCCAGGAGGTCACCCATCCCAGAACTACTATAGGGATGGCGTGCTTAACTTTCTAGTATCAGAGATGTATGACTTACCGTCAGAGTAGTTCTAGGATGGGTGACCTCCCAGGAAATTCTCGGTGTCACTGCCTCCTAATGCTGTTGAGCTTGATTGGGTGTATACCCGACTCCATTGTGCAGGAGGGTATTGGCATAGCAACTGATTAACATGATGAGATGCCTCTCCACATCAGTTCGAGATTTTGATGTGATGGTAAGTCATGCAACTCTGATACCATGAAAGAGTTTGCGAGAATCAAATCTTGTGGAATGTCCCAAATCACGATGGGTAATGACACAACAGTGTCAGTTTCTGGTACTGGATCGGTAGAGATGGATGGGGGAACATTTAACCAAGTGTTGAGTGTTCTTGATCTCTCTACCAATCTCCTATCAGTTTACCAAATTACTCACCTTGGTGAAGGAATGTGAGTGGAATTTGGTCCTAACTTGGTGATTATTCGTGAGCTTAACAATGACATTACAGTTGCTGAGAGAAATGCTGATCACCATTCACGGTTATATACCTTTTCCTACTTTAATTTTGATTCTATGCCCGTTTCCTTGCTCACTTATGCAGATGAGGTTAGTAAGCTATGGCATGAGTGTTTCGGACATCTAAATTATTGCTACGTTGGACAATTGAGCCAAAATGAAATGGTCAACGGGTTTCCTCACGTCAAGTTTTCTAAGGGTCTTTGTGAGGGTTATACCCTTGGAAAGCATCCTGAAAAAAAAATTGACAAAGGAAAAGCTTGGAGAGCGACTCGTTCTTTGGATCTTGTTCACAGCAATGTTTCTGGTCCATTTTCTTCTCCTTCATTTACTATAGCTCTTTATGTGCTAACCTTCATTGATGACTATTCGTGATATACTTGGGTATATTTTCTTAAGCTTAAGTCTGAAGTCTTTGAACATTTTAATGACTTTAAGGATCTTGCTAAGAAATAGGTGGAATGGTCCATCAAGGTTCTTCAAACCGATAATGGAGGTGAATATGTAAATAATAGGTTCGTGGATTTCTGTACTTCTGAAGGGATCTCTTTACAGCATACATTTTCTTATAGCCCTTTGTAGAATGGAGTCACAGAAAGAAAGAACCGTACTCTTAAGGAGATGGCCACTTATATGATTCACTCAAAGTCTCTTCCTCCGCAGTATTGGGCCGAAGCAGTGAATTGTGTAAATTACATTCAGAACCATGTTCCACACAAGGTAGTAAGAGGGATGAAACCCTTTGAATCTTGGTTTGGACACAAGCATGATGTTGAGCACTTTGGAGTCTTCGGATCCAAGGCTATGGCTCAGATTCCCAAGAAGAAACGCAAGGCCTTTGAACCACAATCCAAACCTTATATCTTTATAGGGTATCTTGATGGTATGAAGGGATATCATTTGATGAATCCTACTTCTCATGAGCTGTATATTGAGAGAAGTGTTAAGTTCGATGAGTCTTCTTCAAATTCTACTTCTCCATCTATTGAGGTTCTACAACTCACTGATTCGGATTCTGACTCATCAGATGATGATACTGTTGAGTGTGCTCCTATTCATGATCATCCCAACCATCAGACCTCCGAGTCTTATAATTCTAACAGTAGTGATGATGAGGACTATGTCCCTTCTCACTCAAGTGAAGAATATTCTGACTCTGAGCCTGATCCTCCTGGTCCTCTTTGGGCTAGGAAAACTTTTCAAAGTATTGGAGATTTAGTTGGAGATACTTCGGTTATGAGATGTACTCACTCAGATTTTGTTGGACCCCACTCTTTCTTCACCTATGCTTCTGATCCATAGTCTTTCTGGGAGGCTTATGGTATTCCTGAGTGGGATTCTGACATGGATGAGGAGTATTCCTCTCTCATGAAGAATGATACTTACATCAAGGTTTACTAGGTGTCACTCTGATCCAAATGTTTATATTCTATGACAAGATGACTCCATACTCATTCTTGTTCTCTATGTTGATGACTTGTTGATCATAGGAAGCTCTGCATCTATTATTGATTCTGTGAAGATCACCTTGGCCAATAGGTTTTCCATGACTGACTTAGGTCTGCTTCATTACTTCATTGGGATCTAGATTTCACAATCTGACTTAGGAATTTTGATTTCGCAACCTAAGTATGCTCTTGATTTTCTAGCTCGTTTTTAGATGTCCGATTGCAAGTCTTCTCCTACTCTTTTTATCTCTAAGGTTAAGTTGGTTTCAGATTTCTCTACTCTCTTGGTTAATGGTACTCTTTATCGACAGTTGGTGGGGAGCTTGATTTACTTGACTCACAATTGACTAGATTTATCGTATGTTGTTGGGATTGTGTCCAGATTCATACAGGAGCCACATGAGCTACATTGGAAAGTAGCTAAATGGATCCTTCATTATGTTCATGGCACTTATACTAATGGCATTCACTATCATGGAGGGGTAGATATCAACTTAATTAGTTGTTACACCAATATAGTGAAATATTTTGTGAGAATCAAATTGGAAACGATGCACCACGAAGTAGCTACACTCCAACAGAATCATGATAGCTACAGTGTAATCATAAGGGAGAATCAATCAATAATGGAAGAACTTTCTCAACAGAAACAAGCTTGCACATAGAGGAAAGACAGTGGAGTGTCTTGGCATGCTCATAAATGAATACTGAAAAGGTACATATAGGGTACTGAGTAACCCTAGTGCATGACTCAATAGAAAACCCTAAACCTAACCCTAAACCTAACCCATGTGAGATGACCCTCTAATATGTGAGGAGTACACATTGGATAACTCACACCAACATATTCTTGTTTATTCTGGGTGTATTATGACTGGTCACAACCATACTCAGTCTCTGGGTTGGCCATTTTATTAGATCTAAATTAATAAAAAATAAAAAAATAATTTGTTCTTCTCTCCCCAGATTTCACAGTAATCGATATTGGTCTAGCAACTGACATCAGTAATATCATCTCATTGGCATCGCTTAATTGACTGACGTCGATTTTATGTCATTTTGGTTACTTCTACCAAAATAGTATTCACCACATTTTTATTCTTTTTCATGGCTTTTATTTCCACTTCATCACATTTCTGAGTATTTGATATCATTTTCAGTGTCCAGGTTGACCCACTTTCACCTTTCATTATCAGATATTTGGATCTCTTCTTTTGCATAATAACCAGAATTGGTCATCAAACCAAAGTCGGTCTTTGTGTTTGATTTATAATCAAAGCAATGACCAATTTCAACCTCCCAGATATGTTCTGGTCCACATTTTTGTGTTTCTATATCACCAACAGAGCTCAGATTACTATTTTTACCATCAGTCACATGGTTTTTACCCATAAATAGGCCAGTGCCCTTGTGTTTCATGCTAGCCACTAACCACTTCCACCTAGAACACCCCCACATTCTGTTTTATCACCTATGGACCCCAACAGCCTAATCACCATACACACTGGTGATGAGGATTTTACCCACTCATCCAACAGTGACTCCTGAGGGCATCTTATCTATAGCATGCCTTTATCCATTCCCTCTATGCTGGCACCCACTTCTACATCTACATCTACCAGTACATCCTTACCCACTTTTTCCTCATCACTCGTGGTTTCACAGCTGGAACCTATGTTATCAGTAGTTGTTTCACCCACAACAACTACAATGCCCTTGACATTTATTACCCCTAAGACATCTAACATA
Organism: Taxus chinensis; assembly: GCA_019776745.2. Taxonomy (NCBI): domain Eukaryota; kingdom Viridiplantae; phylum Streptophyta; class Pinopsida; order Cupressales; family Taxaceae; genus Taxus; species Taxus chinensis. The sequence continues at coordinate 74,417,921 of CM034151.1, forward strand.
CCACTATCCACTCCCCATATGTCTTTTACATATCAGCTACCTCTAGTGTCGGTAGCTCACACCCACTTCTAGAACCTTGTTCATTTCATCCTGCATTCTCTCCCACAAATAACCACGAGAGATTTTAAATGCACCCCACCTACCTCAACCTATCACCAACAACCACGTATTTCATTTACCACTTATCCTGGGTATCTACCCATGACATCCACCCCGACCTATATTCCCTCATCCCATTTATTCATACTTGGCACCACCACATGCTGGGGCGCCTTCTATGTCATTTCCATCTTACATACCTCCTCAAACCATAGGGTTTTCTTCATTTTCATAACCTACAAATGATGGAAAAAATGAAGACATTAGAAGCCGTTGTCTATGGTTTGCGTAACTCTTTGACTTACAAAAACATTTGTAACGAGCCTATTCACTTTTCTGTGCCAATTAGTACATACCCTATGTATTGGGAAATGCCAAAATTCAACTGATTTAATAGAAAAGAAGACCCATAACAACATTTACGATCTTTTAAACACATGTGTTATCTCATCACTCACAATGATGCTTTGCTTTTGCAAACATTCCTGATGTCCTTAATAGGAGCTACTTTAGATTGTTATAGTGTACTACCCAAGAACTCCATATTTTAATTTAACCAGGTAACTCAGGATTATCTAGATCATTTTTCTATCAACATTTTCAAGAAGGTCAAAATGACCGATTTGTACATGACACACCAATATGAGGATGAGTCTATCATACACTTTGTTGCTCGTTGGCGCATCCTGATCAATCAACTTACATTCCAACTTCCCTAAACCGAGACGATAGATTTTTTTACCCGAGTGTTGTCATGCAAATGTGCAATAGGGAAATTGGAAGTTTCTAGGTACGACAACTACACCCCTGTGCCGAATTTTTCATGTTTTATCATTCCTAGGCACCTCAAGTCAAGTCCGTTAGTTTGGTAACTCCTTTATTTGATTTAAAATTGGTCCCCTAGGTGATTTATAAAAGTATATTCATTACCCATAGGTTATTTTAGGAAGGGCTATAAAATTCTATTCATTCCCCCTAGGTGATTTATAAAAGTCTATAAAACTCTAGTTTTGGCGGTATTGGGAAGGACTATCAATGGCCATCCCAGGACTGGAACAACCACCCTAGAGTAGAACGGAAGGGAAAAATTAAACATGGAGGTGAATTTAAGACCTTAAAACCTCATAGAAATGATTTTGGAATTTTTGGGGAAGTTTTGTAATGCTTGGGGCAGTCTGAGTAAAAACAGGGTTCACAAGCCTAGGCAGTACATAGGCCTAAAATAGTTGTCGGGCTTCAGAAGAAGATTTCGGGAGCTCTAGATGGAATTAGAAGTAAAAAAAAAATCTCTGGAAATAGGATTTTAATACCTACATGATGGTGAAATAATATTTTTCACAACACCTTGGCACATAGGATTTACAAGAAGTTTTTATCAGGCACAAGTAAAGTCTCAAATCACAAATACAATTTTTAGGGATAATATGGATGAATAAAGAAATGAAACCCCAATAATTGGATTAAAAATTCCTTTTCTAGTCAGGATCATATACAATTTCATCGAGAAATTCCATCGGGAGCTCAAGTTATCATCGTTCCAAGTTACCCTCACAAAGGTAATTCAAGACTTAGTCATTTTTTGGGAGGACATGTGTCAGCACCAAGAGCCTGGCAGGATTTCATGTCCCTGAAGACCCTAAGGTCAGGTAAAAAAATAATGGAAAAATGTCGACATTTCAACCCCCCATTTTTGGAGCATTCCCATGTGACCTGCCATGTGTTAGACCCTCATATGACCTCCAGACTTGACAGTTCAGCCCCCGGGTGCATTTTTAGAGCATTGATTCCTTGCCGTCGAATCTGGTGCCACGTGTCAGCTCCAGGACCACTGTGGAAACTGGTGTCCCTTATGTCCCTGAGGTGAGGGACATCATACCTTTAAAAATTTTCCCAACCCCCTATGGGGAGCCTTTTGGACATCCATGTGACTTGCTTTCAGCTCTCAGTGCTTTAAAGCAGCTTTTTTCACCTTCATTCCCTACAGTCAGATCACCGCCACGTGTTGTCCTCTTGACCACCATGGAGTTTGATGTCCCTCATGTCCCTGAGTTTAGGGACATCAAGCATGGAAAATTTCACCCAAGTTCATCCCTCCATATGTTGAAAAAGTTGAAAAAAGCTAACTATCACTCATTACTTCTAGTGCTTCCAGCTGCTTCCACTCATATGCACAAACAAGCTTCCTCCTTCCTCTAAAACTCTCTTCCATCACTCTGCCATTGCAAAAAACTCAAAAAATATAAAAAAAGGAACTGAAATACCTTTCTCATGGTGATACTCAGGTCTCAGAAGGAATTCTCATCAAGCTAAGACAGAGAAACGAAGAACAATGGAAAAAGAACAGTAAAATCTCCATAGTGAAAAAATGGAAATGTAAACGAAGCTTACAAACTAGTGCATGAATAAAAAAACCATTTTTTTCTATCCATTCCTCCGTCTGATACCATAAAAAATATAACCTCAAACCCTCCTCTTGTGTGACAGAGCATCCACAACGAAGAAAACTCCTTTCCGGCTCAATGAAGAAAGAAGTGGAATTTCCCATCAAACCGGTTGTCGAATTGAAGTAGGATTGCATGTGAAGCATTGGAAGAAAAAAAAAACATCAGAAATGTAATTTTATTTTCAAATAGAGGAAAAAACTAGACCTACAATCTCGAGGTCCATTAATGGCCACCGCACCCAAAAGCTTCCAGCTTAATGAAGAAAGAAGTGGAATTTCCCATCAAACCGGTTGTTGGATTGAAGTAGGATTGCATGTGAAGCATCAGAAGAAAAAAACAAATCAAAAATGTAATTTTATTTTAAAATAGAGGAAAAAACTAGACCTATAATCTCGAGGTCCATTAATGGCTGCTGAACCCAGAAGCACTACGAGGTTTGAAAAATTAAAACTTTAAAATCTCCCGGGCTATCATATGGGTGGGCCCAAAATTTCAGAGTGATATTGGGGAAAAATGCATATAAAAAAACTTTGTTTCACGTAAATTTGACCTCCCAAAGTCAACTTTCTAAATATAGCAGTTCTACTACATAGGGACTGCCATTTTGGGAAAGTCATCAACAGAAGAACCTGCGAAGAAGGCGAAGAGATTAGGGATGCGCTACAGCTAAGAATTCACCAGAATGGACATTTTTGGCACTTACTAAAAATAGAAAGTGGGCCCACGAGAACCTTCTAAAAATAGAAAGCTGATCCAAAAGGAATGAGGAACGCAGGGAGAAAGAGGAATCAAGGTCACAACACTCAGTAGAAGTTTAAGGGCCTTTATTGTATTTATTTTCACACATACTATGTGTGTGGATATTTACTTTTTCTATGGGAGACATGAAGCTAAAATGGACCGGTCAGAAGCTGACACAACCCTTTGCCTGTGAGTATGATGTGGAAGAAAATGATGTCTTGTACATGGACCTAAAAAACCTTAAAAATCACATGGCCTCCAAGGACCGAAGGAGGATTGAAGACTAGATATTCACAAGTGGCTTGTTCACGGCTGCAGGACACCCAGTGTCTGTGTAGAGTCTCGAGCTAGTCTTAGCGTGCTATTTCCACTACTATCCCAAGACATGAACCATCCGAGCTGACAATGGTACAAAAATGGTGGTCATCATCCCTAAGAAAATTTCAATCTCTCTACAGATACTGACATTTGCCAATATGGTCATCATATCAAAGGAAAGAGCCGTGCATGATTGGGAGACAATGGATTCATATTTCTAAGGAGTAGCACTCAGCTCATGGTTGAAAATAGGAAGAAAGCCTTCCATCATTCCTAAGAATCTACCAAGGTGTGAATTCTGATAAGGGTATTCTAATGTCATCACTCTCCTCAGTAGAGTAATAGGCGATGAAAGCACGAGAGGCTTCCAGGACTAGATGGGCCTTTTCATCCTGACATTGACAGAAGGGAAGTAGAGAATTGACTAGGGCAGATCATCAATCATAATCTCCACCTGTAACTACTCCAAGTACCCATGACAAAGAAGTTCCACATGACTTCTTACCTAGTTTATCTCCTCGCAAGCTCACGATCATTCAAGGGATTAGCCCTCATGCAGAACATTTCTTCCAAGGTACTTGCATTTGAGAAAATACCACAGTTGATAATGGAGGAGAATAAAAGGCATTTCACTCATGTGAACGATGCGTTCACCATGTATGTTGTCTGAAGCTTGGAAGGGGATCTTTAAGCTAGGATGTCACAAAAGGTGGCATCCCTGCTTAAGGAATATGGCTCATATTTCATACAATTCTCAACATTCTCTTACATAATAGTCACTGGCTTCGACCAAGCTCCACTGAAACTACCTAAGTACCTTAGTTACCAAATTGTATTGTTTGAACTCTGCAGGAAGATCACCGAAGTAAATAAAAATCTCAGAAGTAGGAGAAATAAATTGATTTCATTCCCTATATCTTTAGGGGAGTTCATGTGGATAAGCTCAAATGACGCATCTCACCTAGAGGCCGCTTTCACACATCTAACTTTGCATTCCTACATCGTCAGACCCAACTTTGACATTCGAGAAGAGCCTAACTCGTTCTATGTCCCAAAATTTCAACATGAGCCACAAGTCAAAAACTACTAGGCCATTTGCACTGATGAGTTCGAAGTACGTAAAAATGATCACATGAGGATGGAAATCAGTGAGATGAAGAAATTCAAGTTCTCTTGGTATGAAGACATCTTACATGATGATGGGATAGAGATGCATGATCTTGAGTACACAGCTGTGAAGATGTCCCCAATGCCCCAAATCAACTGGCATGTTAATGAATCAGGAGATATAGTGGAGCATACTGAAAAAGGTGGTGAGGAGAATGAGGAACTGATTTTTGAAGAAGAGGGCTATGATCATTCGGTCACGAGGAGTTTATCCAAGCTAGAAGCAAACTTCACACCATTCATCTTCAAAAGTGGTAGAGGTGACTGTACGCCGGAAAAGAGACAAGCGAGCGTGGAAATCTATAGGTAACCCTTCCATCTACCCGACCTCCCGAGGTCATGCCGAGACAGCCGGTGGGGATAGAATATGCGTGGGATTCAAATGAACTAGTTAGGCAATCTAATGTCTTCGATACAAACTAATGGAATTTGCGAATCTAAGGCAAAGAAGGCCCTTCTAACTTGGACTGGTGTGATAGATCGATCAGCAAGGATGATTTCTCGAAGGCTCCAATCAATATCGAGCTCTGGCATGATTCGATCTATGGGTTGTGGAATACGTGGGAAATGACCTGGGATAGTTTCGTGTACATCTCCAAATAAGGTCATATGGTGGATGGTGAATACAATTGACTCTACAGATGATTCTCTGGCCTAGTCCAGAATTTTGTAGATTTGTTAGCTGCTATATCTAGTAAGGACAATTGTTCGATGATGATGGGTGGAAGTGGAGTGGATTGGAATACTAGTGTGCATAGGCCAGTGTTTATATCTGATTGACTTATGGATTCATTAGGCTGTGGAATTTGTGGGTCATAACCGTAGACTCTTGGTTGTTTTGGTCCTGTTATGGTCATATACGAAATCAAGTCCTAATTCCTAGTATCCAGTAATCATACATTTTCTCAGCTTCTATGTTTAGGACCAATAGCTGTGTGATCTTCTTAGAATATCTCACAGGCGTTCATGCAACCTGGATCCTTAAACTAGTATCTATGTCTGTGAGAGTGTCTCCTGCACCTGGCTGTGGGACCGAAGGATCACAACCAAAGGTTTGTTCTCTTTCAAACCCTTCTACAGTCATGTGAATGTTTTTCCTAGGGCAATCTGTAGTTTGGTTGATTTGACCAAAACGTGTGTGCTTGGTCATCTTCTATGTTTAACCCTCTCAACTGAGAACTGATTAGTTGTAAATTTGTTGTTGTTTGGAAGACTTGTATTCTAAGGTTCTGGTCTATGTCAATTATTGCTGTGACAAGGTTGGGTTGAGGTATGATTGGCTCAAATACGTATTCCCTGGGCTCCCGAGGTCCTGTGATTGTCATACAAAACAAAATGTAAATCTAACTGCAACAAAGAAAATTTTGACTATCTAAAACATATATAACTTTTATTTTTTGTATTTAACTTTCTAAGAAGGAAAGTAACTATTTAAACGTATCTAGAAATAACAACTAAATAACAATTTAAAACAAACAAAATAACTATTTGCACAAGCTGAATATGTGGCTTACCAACAGTTGAACAATGCTAACTAGACATATAATGAACTAAACCAAGCACTCCAAGAAAAATGAAAGCTAAGTCTATTGCAAAGAGAAATTTAGAGACAAAATTCAGGGCCTTTTGCTTGAGCACAAGCCACTTATTTATAGCTTTAATTCACCCAAAGATCAAAACCAAACTGAACTCTAAAAACTATAAACAATGGCCAAACACTATTCCAGGGGACCAAAAACATAAATGCAAGCCCAAGTCGGCAAGGAAAAGATGGTGGAATGCTGATCTTTATGTGAGTCGTGTCAAAACACTTTCTGGAAAATGCGTAAAGGACCGCCGCTCTGAGCAGGGCGGCAGTTACAGGACCGCCTCCCTGATTAGGGCGGTGGTCAGGAGACCGCCGCCCAGGTAGGGCGGCGGTTTCGTCACTGAAGAGCAAAAGGCCAAGAAAAGAGGGGCAAAAGGAAAAACAAAGGACGTGGGGACTAAGCGGGGCATGTGGGATGTTAACGCATACTCCAAAAACTTTTCCGGTCCCGAACTCCTTGCGAGGAGACCTGTATCATCATTGGGTTACTTGTTACACTGTTCCGGCAGTACAGTACCTTACAATTTTGGGTACGTACATATTGCCCCCTCGGAGAAGCGTTTTAGCCATGAAGAGGCGTAAAACGGTGGGTTCGAGTATAGCAGTCCCGAAATGGGAAGTTAGAAGTTATACCTGACATATCCGTGTGTTGAAATGACGCCATCGAAAATTCCCGCTACCTGCAAAATGAAAAGAGAACTCAAGTGCAGATAGATACAATAGTTTGAAAAATAAATGCTAAGAATAACAGGGAATGAGAACGTACCATTTGTGCGGGGATAGGAACTTACCTCCATCAGCGCTTCAAACCTATGAAAAGTTATTTTTAAAACGAAATAGAGTGCCATATATATGAAAGTGGGCCCATTTTCCTATTCATTTGTGTGAGTCGATTTGATTGATTTTGAGCTCTGGGACCCACGGTGACGGTTTCTTGCGTGAGTAGAGTCGAAACGTTCGCAACGAGATCGTGATCATGCCTCCACGTGCGGAACATTGACCTTAGTGATCACAGGTTAGTTTTCTTCAGTTTATTTTTTTCCCCCCTTAATTTTGAAATGCTAAATACTCTGTAATGGGGGGGTCATTTTTGAAAATGCTAGGTTCAAAAGGTCCACCTAGGGGTGGCGCCTACTGGGTAGGCTTTGTTTTTAGTTAAAATGGTCTTTTCTGGCACTTTTTAGGCCTTTTTAGGTTAAAAGCCCGCATGGGTTTTCGGACCACGACCGCCGCCCTGGCCAGGGTAGCGGTTACATAACCACCACCCTGTTCAGGGTGGTGGTTACAAGAAGGCCTCCCTGCTCAAGGCGGCGGTTTTTTACAAAATGCAAAAAGAAATTGTTTTTGAGACTGTGTTTATATTTTTAGCATTTCTACGTGTTTTTATGACTTTCTCAGCATTACCTGGATGCTAACTTAGTTTTCTTTGTGTGTTTTTGGATGTATGCAGGTGAGAGAGGAGTACATCCGATGGAGCAGAGAGAGAGAGTGTGATTGGCTCTCAGGGGTATTAGATGCCCTTTCACAGGATGAGAAGGACACACTTCAGAGGGCTGGCATATTGCGCATATCGCGCGTGCCCCATGTTGCACCATCTAGTCACATCCTTTGTGACTTATTCTCTTACTGGGATGCAGATCGGAACACCTTCCGATTTCCAGGGGTCCGTGGCGAGTGGACCATTACATTGGATGACGTCCACTGCATTCTGGGGGTCCCGATCATCAGGAGGTGACTCACTTTGGAGACAGCAGGCTCACGGGCACAGATTGCCCAGTGGGCGACTTATATGGGAGATGAAGCCATCTCCATGGGGTCGAAGAAGGGGGTGAGAGTTTGATCCATTCCTTCTTTGCCCATCCCCGTATTTCGTCAGGCCATCATGGGGATCCTTGCCTCGAGATTGATCGGGGACAAGGGAGGGGACACATTGTTATACTGCTGGGTCCCCATTATTACACAGATAGAGGGCCACGGCCGGATATACGCTTGGGGAGCAGATATTATTGGGACCACCTACCATGATCTATATAGGGTGGTGCATTTACAGGGGTAGTCGTTGAGCCACCCGACTCTAGTCATGAGTTGGGTTTATGAGCACTTCATCCCTTATGGCAGGGGTGTGGAGGTAGTAGATCCTAGAGCTGTTAGGGCAGCGAGATGGTCAGACATGTCGGTGCTTAGAGCACCTCATCAGCTAGTTGCCTCTCTGACTACCACAGATATGGAGGTGACACCATACCAGACCATGGCCGATATATGGGGCGAGGAGGCCCTTACCTTGATTTCCTGCTCCACCACAGGGAAACTTATCGATCGAGTGGGACAAATGGAGGTGCACCCCTTTGGCCGAGTTCCTCAATAGTTTGGCCTTCCATACATGGGTATGCTTCCCCCAGTGGCACCAGTTTATAGATTAGTTCGTGAGGCCAGAGGGGGGCCTAGAGGTCGAGGTTGGATAGTGATTACTCCTGGCATTCCCATTGCAGCTAGGAGGATAGTTCGTGCTAGAGGGAGAGCCGGTGTGCCTTGGGAACCTTTGCTTCAGATTACTGTGGGTCCTGCTCATAGCAGCGATGACCCTATTGATATTGACTCCGAGTCCGAGGAGTTTACAGAGGGAGGGAAAAAGGAGGAGACCGAGGACAGTGATCCTAAGTGGCATGAAACTCAGGATATCATGCAGGCAGAGATGGCTAAGCAGAGCGTAGAGAGGGACACTCTAGTTTCAGAGGAGCCACTCTCTCAGGGCCATGGTGGAGAGGATGAGTCAGTTGTAGGGCGACATGTTTCTCCTGCCATAGGAGCAGCCCCTCAATCAGCAGTGACATCTGCGGTAGGTGCCGGCCCCAGCGACCCATCTTGGAGGCCTAGGGATCCGAGTAAGTTACCCTTTCCCCCTTTTAATGTTTATTTGTAGGCTCTCCTTAGTTGCTATTTTGTATCTTTTAGCCTCTTGCTAAGTTTCTAATTCGTTTTCTCCTTTGTTTACAGAGACTGTTGATGAGTGGTGGGATTTGATCCACAAGGTATGTACCAATTCCTTGATGATACCCATGGATAGGACCCACGCAGAGCTATCTGTGGACGCTGGGGAGCCTTCAGCAGCCGGTAGGCATACCGACATTTTTTCTCCAGTCTGGCATTTGGCCAGGATGGTATCAACCATTTACACCGAGTTAGTGGGCTATAGGACGGCTGAGCGTCTTATGAGGAGCCGTTCTCACGGTGAGACCGCGGCTGCTCCTAGGGATCCTGAGCCCTCCGTAAATTCAGAGTGCCGGTGTAGCCGGAGTCCTAGGTGTGGGCGTGCACCTTCGGAGGGGTCGCGTAGGGATTGAGAGGCCACTTGGCTCTCGTGTATTTTGTATTACATATTTCTTTGTATATCACGGGCTCTTTGAGTGTTTTGACCATGCTTAGTGCATGATGGCATTGTATATAAACGTTGATCATTTATATATATGCATTTGTTTTGGATCAAAATCTTGGCACTCATGGTTTCTTTTCTATTTCCAGTTTCTTAGTATATACTACGATGTATGTTTATATGCTTTTTAGAATGTATGCAATGGAGAAAAAATGATGCAAATGTTTGTTTCCTTTTGAGTATTTCATGATGCTGATATATGTAGATGTAATGTGATTTTGAATCTTAGTTTCCGTAAGCAATTTTGGATACCTCATGTTTGTTTTGCAAAGTGATGAATATAACCAGTATGATGAACAGATAAACTTGCCCCACTCCTAACTCCATGCAACTAGTAAGATGCAAGGGCTCTTCACCGAGAGCTAGAAAGGGCACAAGTTATGAGGTGTAGCTGAAATGATAGCGATGAAAGACAGACAAAGCTTTGGTGGAACCAAATAGGAAACTACAAGCTTACTCCACCCGAGTGACTTCATAGTTTAGAATGCAGCTTACTTTGTGGTTTATCTAGACTTAGATCTGTAGATGGCCACATAGTAGACAAAATCTAGGTTTTTAGGATTTTAACTCTCTTGGAATTTTGAACATCTGATTCATTCGTTTTTGACTCAAAGTTTGAATTGTTTGTTTATGACTTTTAACGTTTGCTTTATCAAGAGGACCCCCTATACTTTGCCCCATGCTACTAGTAAAAAGCGTGGGTTTATCACCATGGACAAGGTATAGGTGAGTAAGGGCATTTCCATCCTTTCCCAACCCTACGTCACTAGTAAGAGACGCAAGCTCATCACCGAAGGTTGGTGGGGCAAGGAAATGTGTAAAATTAAATTTTTTTGTTTAATCACTTGTTGCCTTGTTTTCTTGAGTAAAATGTCATTATGTGCTTATTTCTAAAGAGATATACATATGGGATAGATGTGACACCCTGAAGCTTCTAGAATAGACCATAGGCAAGGCACCTATCCTAAGAAGAAATCAAAGCGAGAATAAACTTGCAGATCTTGGTATGGTTACCGTTAAGACTTTGTCATGTCTGACTTTGTTTGATAAAATGATTCTGAGATGGAGAGGTATGATTAGAAAGTTTAATCCAACAACATCATGAGTTTTTAATGAATTACTTTGAGGATAGATTCCTTGATCACCATTTATGTAAGAAACAAGTGGACAAAATGATCTTAATCTATATGAAGATGCAATGTAGACAATTATAAGTAGTGCTAGCCTCTTATGCGTAGAACTTCTTGAGGTGAAGGGAATTGACTGTTTCACCAAATTCCTCACCTTATAGCGTACATAAGAGGTAAGCACCATTTCCATAGTCTTTCATGACTCGGTACGGGCCCAACCATTTGGGCCGGAATTTTCTTCCTTCGCCGGTCTTCTTGTCGATCTGGCTGTCTAGCCTTAGAACTAGATCACCTTCGTATATGTCGCGTTCGTAGACATTCTTGTTATACTACCGGCACATTTTGTCCACATAAGCTGTATGCCGCTGTTCAGCATCTAACCTAGTTTCATCTAGGCTTTCTAGTTGGGAAAGACGTGCTTCTCTATAAGCATCTTCATCCAGAATCCCTTGTAGTGAAATGCGGAGACTGGGTATTTCGACCTCAAGTGGGAGAACTGCTTCTGCCCCAAATACTAACGAGAAAGGAGTTGCTCCCATTGGTGTTGTTATTGAGGTTCGGTGGGCCCACAAGGCAGGATATAACTTCAAATGCCAATCTAGTTTGTTTTCTTTTACCGTTTTAAGGAGAATGGATTTCAGTGTCTTGTTTGTCGCTTTAGCCTATCCGTTAGCTTGGGGGTAATACAAGGAAGCCATATGATGGCTTATCTTAAATTTATTGCATAGTTCGCGAACCTCTTCATTCTTAAAAGAAGTTCCATTATTAGAGATAATGATTTACGGGATACCGTACCTGTAAATGATTTAGTTCAAAATGAACTTGGCGATTACAGAACCAGGTACAGTAGTAAGAGGCATAGCCTCTACCCATTTGGTAAAATATTCAGTGGCCGTGATTATAAAATTATGGCCATCTGTGGATGAGGGAGAGAATTTCCCTATTAAGTCTAGACCCCATGTAGAAAAGGGCCATGGAGTAGCGATTGGTTGCAGAGCTTGTGCCGGCATGTGGATCTCATGGGAGAATTCTTGGCACTTATGACACCTGCGTATAAAATCTATAGCGTCATGTTCTAGAGTGGGCCAGAAATAGCCCATTTGATGTATTTTTCGAGTGGTGGCATGGCCACCGAAGTGGCCTCCACATATTCCACTGTGAGATTCATGGAGAATCTTCTTGGATTCTTCTGTGTCGACACATCTTAGGAGCATTCCATCAAATGCTTTTTGGTAGAGCACTTGCTCTATAATGACGTATTTAGCTACGATAATGCGTAACCGCCTTCTTTGTTGTGGTGTAACTCCTTCTGGGTACGTATGGTCCATGATATAATTAATGATATCCATGTACCAAAGGCAGTCAGAGATAGAGGGTCGGGTTTCGATGTAGTATACGCACTCATCTGGAAAGTCTAAATCTACTAAATCACCTCCGTCTAATGGGTTGTCAGCTATCCAATCTGCAATGATTTGTCCCTTAACTGACTTCTGATTTACAAACGTTAATTCGAATTCTCCCATTAAGGTTATAAAATGTCCAACCTTTTTAGACAAGGACCCTTGTGTGAGGAAAGTTCGTAAATGGTCCTTTTTTACCATGACCCTTGTTTCTTGGTTTAGCATATAATGTCTTAGGCGTTTAGTAGCAAAGACTATGGGAAGGCATTCTCGTTCTGCCTGTGTATAGTGTGTTTCATAGTCAAGCAGTGTTCAGCTAATGAAATAAATCACACGTTCCCTCTTGTCATCGTCCTCTTGGGCCAACATATAAGCTAACGAGACATTGGTAGCCCGTGAATATAAAATTAACGGGTGATCTAGCTTTGGTGGCATTAGCGTAGGTGGCGATAATAGGAAACGCTTAACTGCATCAAAGGCTTCATCACAGTCTTCGGTCCAATCAATGCTATAATCCTTTTTGAGTAAATTGTTGATTAGATGAATGGCAAAGCTTAAGTCCAGGATAAATCTCTGGATTACACCTAGTTTTCTGAGAAATGACCTGATTCCAGATTCATTCGATGGTGGGACCATTTCGAGGACAGCCCGAATTTTGGTTGGATCAACATCTATTCCTCACGACGATATGATGTAACCTTGGAGTTTTCCTCCTGTTACACCAAAGACGCATCTCTCTGGATTTAGTGTGACTCTGTATTCTATTAGGCGTGAAAGAATGACGCAGAGTACTTCCGGATGGTAGCAACGCTTCTTGGCCTTAGCCAATAAGTCATCTACATAGGACTCCATGATTTTATGAATTAAATCATGGAATATATATGTCATAGCTCGCTGGTAGGTACCACCAGTGTTTTTGAGACCGAATGGCATAACAACGTAGTAATAGGTTCCCCAAGGAGTTATAAACATAGTTTTAGCTTGATCTTGCTCAGATATTTTGATTTGATTGTATCCCAAGAATCCATCCATGAGAGAAAAAAGTTCAAATCCAGATGTTGCATCAACATTGACATCTATGGATGGTAATGGGAAGTCGTCCTTAGGACATGCTTTGTTGATATCTTGAAAATCTATGCAGATGCATATCTTTCCATTCTTCTTGAGAACGGGAACGATGTTCGATACCCATTGGGAGTAGTCGACTGGTTTGATGAATCCTACCTGGAGGAGTTTTATTACCTCTTCCTTTACCATGAGAGCTACCTTGGGCTTCATGGGTCTTGATTTTTGTTTAATTGGTTTTGCATCTGATTTAGTGACGAGGTTGTGCACTGCAATGTGGGGTGTGACTCCTGTCATCTCCTTATAATTAAATGCAAACACCTTCTGATGTTCTTTGAGGATCTGAGTATGTATTTACTTCTTCTGGGGTTAATGAGGATCCTAGTTTCAATATTCTCGGTTCATCTTCTGTCCCGATGTTGACATCAATTGTTTCTTCGATCAAAGAGGCGTTACCTTCTTCGAACTCAGGTGGTGCTGGAGGTAAATCCAAATCATCCCCATTTTCTACTACGTATATGCTAGGTTCCATTTGTGAGGGAAGATCCATCACGGGATTTCCGAAGTAAGAAGACAAATGTGGAATTAAGGATAAATCTAGCATATGATAGGAGAGATGTAGTGCTGCATAGGCGTTTAAGTAATCCAAAGTAGCCATATCACTATTAACCTGATCTAGGACGGTAGATTCACTTGCTCTTGAAAGGGGATTTGTCATTGTTTTTATCAATGGTTCATCACGAATGGACACCGTGAAATGGGTATCTTCTAACTCATTGCTTGGAGTAAAACGTGATGCTGAAGTTGCTATTGAATCGGCGAGAAGATTTTTCTCTCGCGGGATTGCTTCAATGGATATGAAGTTAAATGCCTTGCTTAAATCTAATACGGCTTCTTTGTAAAGCTATAAATGTTCGGCTTTGGTTTAGTATACTTCAGAAACCTGGTTTGTCACTAATTGTGAGTCTCCTAAGACTCTGATGTTATCAATACCAATTCTTTTGGCTAAGGCGAGGCCAAGGAGGAGGGCTTTGTACTCAGTGCCGTTGTTTGTGCATTCAAAATTTAACTTCAAGGAAAATGGGAGGACTTTCTCTTCAGGCGAAGTAAGAATTATACATGCCCCCGCTCCATAATGGCATTTAGCTCCATCGAAATGGAGACTCCAATATTTAACTGGGAGTATAGATGCTGGGGTATCTTTTGTGTTTGCACACTCAACTTCTACCATGCAGAGGTCATCTGCTGGAAGGGAACCAACACCTAGGGAATATCCTATGCCTACTGAATCAAATGGTAAGAACATTGGTAAATCTTGTTCTATTAATTCAACGATTTTTGCAGTAGTCCCTAATGATACCGTTTCTATAGCCTTATCGTTGGGGGTTGGGGTTATTTTGGCTATGCTGATAGTTTCAAGATCCGTTGTAGGTACCAAATTCTCCTCTGGTTTTGGGTTAGTGGGTTTATTAAGTTGGTTTGTCGGAAGTTCAAATTCTGAGTGCACACCTGGTCTTTTCTTTAAATCAGCTAGGTGTAAATCGAAAGGTTTTGGATCGCCTTTGGCTACAAATACCTTTCCTAGATGCAAGAATCTTACTTCTTGAAATAACGTAGAAGGGATTGCCTTCATTCGGTGTATCCATGGTCAGCCGAGTATCATATTATAATTAGTTTCCTGATCTATAATATAAAACTCAGTCAGGATTGTTTTGGGTCCTAAGGTGACCGGTAGTATTATAGTTCCTATCGAAGTGGCTTTAAGGCTATCATAGCCTCTCAATGTATTTCGAGTGGTGGAACAGTTTGTTTCCCCATATCCTAGTTTTTGGAGGAAAGAGAAAGGGACTATGTTAATTGCGGCCCCATCATCAACCATTGCCCGTTTTACATAGTTATTATAAACCCATACTTGTAAGTGTAAGGCTGGATCACCTCGGCATGCGATCTCAGCATCTGTAGGCATTTTACTTATTTCAAATATGAATTCGACATCCTTGTCTGGCTGCCCCAGAGGGTGGATATCAAAATATACGTGATTTACTTGTGTTTCAGGAGGTGGAGTGATGTTAATTAGATGACCTAGACCTAATGCTTCTAAAAGAGCAGCTCTGTGAGTAGGAGAGTTCTTTAGTAAATCCAAAAATGAAATCTGTGAAAAGGTCTTTGTTAGGTCACTAATTAAATCATACCCACGGGTTTTTCTACTATTTGTTGACTCTTATCCATTTCTGGCAGATGACTTGGGCTCAGTTGAGAGAAATATTCTCGTGTTCTTGTTATAGCTTCGATAGGTAGTTCAACGTCTAATTCTACCAAACTGACTATCTTGGGTCTCGGTTGACTTCCTAACTGTGGCGCAACTGATGGATTTAGTGAAGTCGAGGCTTCATGATCATTGTTTCCCATCATTTCACTTTTGTTTGTTCCAGTTGGATTCAGCCTGTTGCTATCATGATTTGGGAGTGGATCGTTAAAGATCTTGAGGGGAGCATTCTGAGGGGAAACTGCCCCTGCGAGCGTATTTGGTGGTGGTGATACGGGATCTGCCAAAAACAAATCTGTGAAGAACTGTCTTTGTTCTTCTGGCAAATGTTGCATGAATTTATTGTAGTCACCGACACGTTCTAGTATCATGACCCCTGAATTTTGTGGAAACCACAATAAGAATTGGGATTGTAATTCTTGTTTTGTTGGTTTGGTGTATATTGTGGCCTAAAATTCTGATCAAACTGTTGCCTATTAGGATTAAAATTTTGCGTTTGTTTCTGGCTTTGGTTTTGATAACCAAATGAGTTTTGGCTTGGCCCTTGTATAGGATTTCACCATTGTTGTTGTTGTTGTTGTGGGTGGTTAAAATCCACTGTATTGATTGTCGGGGTAAAGTTGTTGTTTCGCTGATTGTTTGCTTGTGATGGAGTATTGACCACATTTACCTTCTTGGGCTGGTCGGTTACTCCATCCGTTGTTACACCCCGATTTTTGTTAAGGATTTTAGGTCCTTGATTGATGTTTGTGGTAGTTGTAGTGTTCTGGATGGAGGTGATTAACCTCCCGTTTGCTCCATATGTCTTACGACCACTATCTATCGCTGCTTGATCTATTCGAAGAGTGCTCTCAAGTACTTCATTGTAAGTTCTTAGAGGAACTTCTGGACTTCTTCCTTCACCTCTCTGCTAAGAGAATGAAGGAATAAATCACATAGTTCCATCTGATCCATGTTTGGAGCACTTGCTGAAGAATAAAGAACTGTACGCCACCTCTGGATGAAATGGGTGACAGATTCGTTGTGTTCTTGTTTGATGTGCAAGAATTCCCTAATTCCTGTTCTCAACAGTTTGTTCATGTCGAACGCCTTAATGAACTCTGATACGAGTTGTTTAAATGAATGGATGGAGGCTTCAGGTATTCTATAATACCAGTCGAGAGCAATGCCTTCCAAGGTTTTGGGGAATATTTTAGCAACAACCCCATCCCAAGGGAGTAATTCACGTATGGTTGTAGCGTAAGCTTTGATATGCGCGTTTGGATCTCCCTCACCTTTGTACTTGGGTAAATCGGGAAGGGGTCTTGGAAGCATGACGCTTCATATGGTGAAGTCTAAGGGCTCTTTCAGATATTCTGAATAAGTCCCTATCGCATAGGTTTTGACCATTGATGGTGGTTGCTGAGGGAGTGATGGTGGGATGGGTTGTTGATATGGCGCAGCGTATGCATTGGCAGGGGCATAGGGGAGTCCTTGCGTTTGAGCCAAAATGCTCCGGGAGAGGAGAACATATCTCCTTGTGGTGATTTGGAGTACATGTTTAAGTATGACGGGGTATTGTCTAGTAATGGATTGTTTGATACTAGACCTGGAGGAATAGTGTTAGAGATGATGGGCCTTGTTGGCGTTTGTTGCGGATACTGAGGAGGCATGCCTAACATGCCTACTCTAGTGAGGAGATCTACTTGGCCAGGGTGGTATGGAGGATTGGAACTTCCTACTTGCATGAACTGAGGATTTTGACTTGCTTGAGCAAGTTCTAACCCTCTCACTTTTTCTACTAACATTGAAATGACTTCATTTGGTGAAGTCACGGTGCTTTGCCTTAGCGGCGTTTGTTGTATACCCTGGTGTTGTATAGGCATGTGATATCCTACTATGAACTGATCGCTATCTTGCCAAGTTTCTCCGAGAGTATTTCCTATATGTAGTGGCATAGAGGTATTTTCTTGAAAAGAGACCTCGGGTTGTATTTGTAAACCTCCTATAGATGGGTACATACCCCAAGAGCGTTGTTCACTTCTAGGATAACGTATTGACTGTTCATTATCTGAGACCAGGTATGGGTCAGATTGTCTACTAATTTGTCGTCTAAGTAGCATCTGAGGAGACGAACCAGATTCTCCAGTAAACGTCATATTGTTCGAGCCTGAAGGCTCTGTTTGTTGCGTTCGAGGGGGTTGATCTAACTCCTCAGTTTGAAAAGATGAATTATATCTGATTCTTGGGGTTTGTGTTGACAACTGATTAGTTGAATAGTTGTTGCCCCATACTGAGAGCGAGGGTGATGATTACCTATTTTGTTGGGCGTAGTATGCCTCAAGACCCAAGAGGGGTCTGCCATATGCATCGAATCCTGACATATTCGGGGGGTATATGAATACCCACAGAATAATGGGAAGGAGTGAAGGTGATTGAGATAAGATGAAACTTCTCAAAGAGAAGGTGAAACAGTTGTTAGTTCACGTCGGGTTCACCAATTTTGTACGCCGGAAAAGTGACAAGCGAGCGTGGTAATCTACAGGTAACTCTTCCGCGTACCCGACCTCCTGAGGTCATGCCAAGACAGCCGGTGGAGATAGAATAAGCGTGGGATGCAAACGAACTAGTTAGGAAATCTAATGTCTTTGACACGCACTAATGGAATTTGTGAATCTAAGGCAAAGAAGGCCTTCTAACTTGGACTGGTGTGATAGATCGATCAGTAAGGATGACTGCTCGAAGGCTCCAATCAATATCGAGCTCTGGCGTGATTCGATCTATGGGTTGTGGAATACGTGGGAAATGACCTGGGATAGTTTCGTGTACGTCTCCAGATAAGGTCATATGGTGGATGGTGAATACAATTGACTCTACGGATGATTCTCTGGCCTAGTCCAGAATTCTGTAGCTTTGTTAGCCGTTATATCTAGTAAGGACAATTGTTCGATGATGATGGGTGGAAGTGGAGTGGATTGGAATACTAGTGTGCATAGGCCAGTGTTTATATCTGATTGACTTATGGATTCATTAGGCTGTGGAATTTGTGGGTCACAACTGTAGACTCTTGGTTGTTTGGGGTCCTGTTATGGTCATATACGAAATCAAGTCCTAATTCCTAGTATCCAGTAATCGTACGCTTTCTCAGCTTCTATGTTTAGGACCAATAGCTGTGTGATCTTCTCAGAATATCTCACAGGCATTCGTGCAACCTGGATCCTTAAACTAGTATCTATGTCTGTGAGAGTGTCTCCTACACCTGGCTGTGGGACCAAAGGATCGCAACCAAAGGTTTGTTCTCTTTCAAATCCTTCTATAGTCATGTGAATCTTTTGCCTAGGGCAATCTGTAGTTTGGTTGATTTGACCAAAACGTGTGTGCTTGGTCGTCTTCTATATTTAACCCTCTCAACTGAGAACTGATTAGTTGTAAATCTGTTGTTGTTTGGAAGACTTGTATTCTAAGGTTCTGGTCTATGTCAATTATTGCTGTGACGAGGTTGGGTTGAGGTACGATTGGCTCAAATACGTATTCCCTGGGCTCCCGAGGTCCCGTGATTGTCATACAAAACAAAATGTAAATCTAACTGCAACAAAGCAAATTTTGACTATCTAAAACATATATAACTTCTATTTTTTGTATTTAACTTTCTAAGAAGAAAAGCAGCTATTTAAGCGTATCTAGAAATAACAACTAAATAACAATTTAAAACAAACAAAATAACCGAGTGTAGTTATTTGTCTATGCAATTTGTAGATTTATTCTAAATAATGAAATAACTTTCTTTATCTATTTGTGCAATTTCTCGATCCTACCTCAGAAGTGAGGAGTGAATCATAGTTTCTCAGAAACTATCAATCCCCACAGCTTCCCTGGTAATATCGAGAATAGAATTTACTGAAATGAAGCAATTAACTACTTTATTTGATATGATTCTAACTAGAACTTTGAAAGTTAAAAACCTCGATTCCTTAAAATAGTGGCGAATCTGATGGTGTGTGTGATCTTGTCCCCTCAGTGTGATCTCGTCATTCTTTCATGTTCACGTGGATCCAGAAAAGCGTGTAATGCTAGCATCGAAAGAAGTAGATATTGGGACAAGGACAACTCAGAATGCAGACTGAATATAATGTGAGTAGGAGAGGGATAGCGCAAGAGTACAGAGCTTGGCTTATGCAATTCCTAGCGGGATTTACTGCGAGTCATGCAACATAAAGCGTCCAGAACCTGAAACTATCCTGTTTGAAGAGAAAAACCTGCAACTTTAATGGCTTCCTAAGCTATTCTACTCCAATGGATTGGATAAAACAACAACACTGTTTGCACAAGCTGGATATGTGGCTTACCAATAGTTGAACAATGCTAACTAGACATATAATGAACTAAACCAAGCACTCTAAGCAAAATGAAAGCTAAGTCTATTGCAAAGAGAAATTCAGAGACAAACTTCAGGGCCATTTTCTTGAGCACAAGCCACTTATTTATAGCTTTCATTCACCCAAAGATCAAAACCAAACTGAACTCTAAAAACTATAAACAATGGCCAAACACTATTCCAGGGGACCAAAAACATAAATGCAAGCCCAAGTCGGCAAGGAAAAGCTGGTGGAACACTGATCTTTACGTGATTCGTGTCAAAACGCTTTCTGGAAAACATGTAAAGGACCGCCGCTTTGAGCAGGGCGGCAGTAACAGGACCGCCGCCCTGATTAGGGTGGTGGTCATGACACCGCCACCTAGGCAGGGTAGCAGTTTCATCACTGAAGAGCAAAAGGCCAAGAAAAGAGGGGAAAAAGGAAAAACAAAGGACGTGGGGGCTAAGCGGGGCATGCGGGATGTTAACGCATACTCCAAGAACTTTTCTGGATCCCGAACACCTTGCGAGGAGACCTGTATCATCATTGGGGCACTTGTTACACTGTTCCGGTAGTACAATACCTTACAATTTTGGGTACGTACAGTGACTTCCATCTCTAAACAATCTGAAGTGAGTTCAAAGAGGAAGGACATGAAATTGAAAACTTCTCCCCATGAGAAGACACCCAAGAAATTCAGGGAAGAAACAAATTCATTAGCATCACCACAGGAGGAAGACATGATCTCAGTAATGCAGAAAGAAAATCTAACACCAAATGCACAGGTGAATGAGGAGTATATGACTCATGCTCCATTCATCGAGCCACTACAAGAGTTCTTGTATGTTGTCAACTCCAACACTCCTCTCATTTAGGACTTACATCCTCCATTAAAACAAAGAATGGTTGATACACCCATCATTGAGCCTAAATCCGGCGATATGTTTCCATGGATGTGGGAAACGATCATCCTCGACACTCATACTGTGCAACAAGTATTATCCCCCGATCTATCATTAATTGTCTCCTTGGCTAAAGTAAAAAGGTCAAGAAAGATCACATAAACAACATCTCGATTCTACAGTGGGGAGACAGGTAATGAGTACATTGAAGTAGCTCAGCCAAAATTAATCAAGCTAGTGGATGAGATTACACCAACCAACTACAAAATGAGCACAATCCAATTGGGACCAGTACTCATGAGGGAGATTTGAACAGATACCAACAATATTTTGGTTGCATGGTGGCAAGGAATAAAGAATATAAAGAGAAGATTGAGGTACTAGAGGAAAAATTACAAACTCTTTCATCTTATGTGCAACACCTAGTGGAACTAAGCACTATAACACTTCCTATTGAGAAAGTGGTACCCATCAATAGCTTTGATCCATAATCCATCAGAAGAATGCATGAGCTCATGATGCAGGGGTGAGTGAATAATGAATGGATTGACTCAATATCTAAAAAAGGGAAGCCAACACTCTAAGAGGCAGTCAAGCTCTTTGCATACATGTGTGCCATGGGAAAAAGGATGCGAGCACTCAAAGAGGATGTGGGGAAGGAAAGAGATTACTGGGAACCTCTGGGACTAGTAATGAGTGAGATAAGCAACACCCATCGCCAGGAGTTGATCGAAAAAAGGGTCTTTGAAACTCCTGAAGATGACTTGACACGTGTATGGGTGAGGGCCTTTGCAATGAGATTTTAAGATATCAATCGGGTATTCACAGAGCTAGAGGAGAAAGAAGAAAAATCATAAAAGTTGTAGGATACTATAAATCAAAAATTTCAGAAACTTGGAGTACCTGCAGTGAGCAAACATACAACTGCTAATGAGTTGATCAACCCTTTTGAAGAATATGTTAGGAAAGGGGTGGGAAACCCATTATCCTTCACTAAGGATACTCTCGAATTCGTCTCAAAGATCTGAGCCTCCATTGCACTTATCGCAGAAAAGCATTCATCATGGTTCGGGAAGTGCAAAGACATTAATAGTGTGACCTATGGATGGACTAAAACCTTGAGCTACATTCACATCCCTTATGCCAACAAAGTAGAAAAAGCAGTAGCTTGTTTCAAACAATAGCTTTGAAAGATAGAAGCCTTCTCAGGATCACAGAGTGGAGAGCAGTCAGAGCAAAGCCAAGTTCACCACAGCAGCTCATCCTTCAACATAATTCTTCTTCTTCTTCCTCTTCTTTCTCTCTCTCTTTTCTTCTCATACAACACTCTCTCTCCTCAATGTTATATTTTTGTGTTGACGATTGCACTTTTTAATATGACTTAAGTGACTTTAAAAATATAATGTAACTTTAAGTCACCTTGCTATTATAAAAGGGACTTACATATTTAAAGTGGAATATGAATAGTCTTAAGTCATATTAAGGTATTCAAAAAGTCACCGAGAAGATGAAGAGTTTCCTCTTCTTCTATAAATTGTAGCAAGCTCCTCATTTGAGCTTCTTTTGAATTTTGTCTTCTAAAAGTTCTTAGATGTTGAAGCTATTTTTTGTGAATTCATGAGAGAGATATCCTTGTGAAGAGAGCAAGAGATAACAATTTTCTTCCATTTCTCCCACCAAAAAATGTCTTCTACTTCTCATACTATGTATAAATTCTGCTTGAGCTTCAATAAAGGAAGAAGGAATTTTAGCCTCTTTCATTGAGGATTTTATTGGTTCATTGTATTTATTAAGCTCTATTTGGTCATGTTGTTGTTTTGCAGATTTGTTTTCTTCTGAAATATAAGTGCATGTTTTGAAACTTCTGGCTAGTGTGTGCAAGTCTCTAATTTTCTACTTGCAACATTAGTTACTCCTTTCTAAATATTCTCACTCCCCTTTCTCCCCTTTGTAGAAAATTCATCCCTTGCAGATACCTGCAAGAATTTTCCATAGGGTTAGTGGGGTGCCCCTGTTGGATCCCCGGTCGAAAGGTTACCACCGAAATCCACACTTTTTCATGCATGCATACATGACGACTGCACCAGTTAAGTAGAGGGACTTAGATTCCCAGAGAATTAGCAAGAAATCCACAAGTTTGTCCACCTGAAAAATTTTCTCCCCGAAAGTTTTTGGCACCCACCATGGGGAATATTTAGTAGCATCTACACCTGAATACGACCACAAGGTCTTAAAAATACCAAAAATAAAACTTTAGAAAATTCAAAATTCAAAAAAGAAAAATTTCTAGAATTTGAATAGCTATATGAGCCACATGTCTACAAACCAGGGCTATTCCGGGAAATCCTCCTATTGAAAGACCCTAATTTCTCTTCCATAGCTAAAAGGATATCAATTCAGATTTGAGAGAAGCTATTTGGCATAACAGGCCAAGTGTAAACCACTACTTCATTTCCACGAGAATCCTTGACCTTGAAGAACGCACTGCTGAATTAGAGAGGAAAAGAAAAATTCTAGCACAAAAAAGAAGAGCATATATTTCCAAGCTGATGGATAGAAGATACACCTGACAACAGAGACAAGGAGGACAAACCAATCCTATTTTTGAAGAGCTTCAAAGAAGACAAGAGGTTCTCAGAATTTAGAGGTCTCCCTTTCTTCAAGAAACTAGTCACGTTGGGAACCTAAGTGTTGCCAATCCTTTAGATGGTGAATTTCCATACATCAACAAGAACCTTGAATATTTCACTGACGTAGAGACCAAAGAAGAATCTAGAGAAAGAGAAGTAAGATCAGAAGAGGAAATAAGAGCTCAAATCAAAGAAATTTAAAGACTTCAAGCTGAGGTAGATGAAATAGCAACAACGAAAGACGTAGCCTTAACAAGGTTGGAAGCTAGAAACATAGATAGAATGGGAGATCAGGATCGTGAGGCCTGTAGGCCTAATGTACCATGGGGATGAAACGCCAGTCCAATTTCTCTTTCCTAACCACTCCACGAGCTACCAAGAGGCTCAAGAAAAAAATTCCCAAAATTCAGAGGGGATGGTTCTCAGCCCCACAAAGAACATGTAGTAGCATTTATCACTACTTGCGGTGTGTTGGGTGTTGAGGATGAAGATTTTTTAGTTTGAATCTTTGTGGAGTCACTTCAAGAAAAGGTTGTCAAATGGTTCTACACGCTACCCCAAAGGTATGTCACCTTTTTGGAAGATATAATAAGTGCATTCAAACATAGGTTCAAGACCACAGAGGATTGTCAGGATCTCTTGGTCCAATTAGTACAAATGATAAAAGAAACCTTTGACTTCAATGAGAGACTTCGTAGCAAGATATAACAGAGTGATAAGAAGAATCCTTGAAGATGTGGTGCCTCTTAAAAATAATCTGAAGAGATTCTTCATCAGTGCCTTGCCATCAGAAGTAGGTTTCTTCCTTAGGAGAACCCAAATAAGAACGTTAAGGGAATCTCAAGACCATGTAATAGAAACTGATGATGATATAATCTTGTCTGGTAAAGTGAAAGGCCCAAATGGGAAACAAAAGGGTCAAAATTCAAACTCAGTCACCATGGATCCAATGTTCCAAAAAATGGCAAACGACTTGGTTGCCTTGAAGAAATAGTTGTCTCAGATCATAATGCGTAACTCTCCAAGAAAACAAAACTCTCCAAATAGGCCAAGGATTGCTCCACCTCCTCACCAGCTTGCTCTTGAAGCACTACCAATCAATTTAATCTGTGACACTGAAGAACCAGAGGAGGAAGCATAAATTGAAGAACTGGAAGAAAAAAATGTGGAGGACTGTGAAAGCTATCTTGAGGTGGAGGAAGTTGATGGTGATATGTACAATGACCTAATTGAGTATGGTGATGATGAAGATGAAGATGATGAAGAAGTTCTAGGATTCTCATGTGTAGTTTTCACTCACGCATAGTCCAAGAAAGGTGCTTCATCCTCAATGGATATAGTAAAGGAAAAGAAGAAGAAAGAATATAATCCTCTAGAGGTCCCAAATAATAAAATCATTAGTAGAGGGTCACCACTACCACCTTCGATGAAGTTGGATAAAGAAAAAGAATACCCACTAGCTAGTAGGGATCATGCTGCCATACTAAGTTAGTCATCTAATCCTTCTCCTAGCTCAAAGGTTACTAAGAATAATTCTTCTTTGAATGTTGTTCCTACAAAAACATCTAAGGTGCCATCAAAACCCACATCCCCATCCCCTTCCAAGTTAGTTACTACACCCTTGAAGGATAATTCAACATCCAAAACAACAAAACCTTTTCCATGTAAATCTTCCATTATTCCTGGAACCTCTTCCTTGCCCACCATAACCCCATTTGAATTTTTGGAACACACTAGAAAAACTAAATTCTAGCTCTCAGAAATAGAATACCTACAAACTCATCCTACCCAATTTGATAGGTTTATTGATGTAGTCCGTGGTGGTCATCCTATAACCTAGGGTTGATCCTTTCTACCTATCAATTCTCATTAAACGATTCGAGATAAATAATTGTATCATATATTCCAGAGCCTTGGATAATGTGATGCCCGTAAAAGTTGCAAATGCTCTTGGCCTCACCTTGACCCAGGAAAATGGCACCTTCTATTCAATGGAATCCAAACAAGTGCCATTGGTAGGAAGAATCAAAGATGCACAGGTAGCATTGGATTTTTTTCTAGAAAAGAAGGTGCTTCTAACCTTCCTGGTGGCAGACATCCCAACATCCTTTGGCATTATTTTGAGTCAAAGATTCTGTAGAGACTTGGGTGGAGAAATAAAAATGGACTG
Organism: Taxus chinensis; assembly: GCA_019776745.2. Lineage (NCBI taxonomy): Eukaryota > Viridiplantae > Streptophyta > Pinopsida > Cupressales > Taxaceae > Taxus > Taxus chinensis. The sequence continues at coordinate 74,443,605 of CM034151.1, forward strand.
ATCATCTGCAACTATTCCAGTAAAAGGTGAGATGAAGAAATTGTTTCCGGTAAGAGAGATGAAGTTCACAGTGTGAAAGTCTAATGATCCAAAGGAAAAAATTATTTTTCAAGATAACAGGATAGAAAACTACTTCCTCACATCAGAAAGAGATGAAAACTTGCCACTCCTTATGGAAGAGGAAGAAGATAAAGTTTGGACAATGGAATTTGATGGTAGTCATTCTAGTGCAGGTTCGGGAGCAGGTGTAGTGTTGTACTCTCCCTCTGATGAATTGTACCTATTTTCCTACAAGTTGCAATTCAATAATACAAATAACATGACAAAATATGAAGATATTATTTTAAGCATGGGCATGGCCGAAGACATGGGAATCAAGAAACTGAGATGCTGAGGTAATGCAGAAGTGATAGTAAAGCAAGTCCAACAACAATATCAGGTGAAAAGTATAAGACTTTGGCATTATAGAAATAGAGTATGGGACTGCATTGAATCTTTTGATGCATTTTCCATTGAATCTATCCCAAGAGAAAAGAACAAAAATGCTGATTCTTTTGCATTATTGGCTTCCCTAGTGATACCTCATCCTTATTTTGGTAAAGATAAGGTGACCATAGAAATGGTATTCAGGCCTAGTATACCAGATAATGTAAATCATTGGCAAGTATTTAATGATGATAAAGAAATTCTAGCATTTTTGGAACAAAGGGATAATTTTGATAATCTATTCTTCAAAGGAAGCAAGAATCCACACCAAGAAGTGGTAGCTAAAGAAGAGAAAGAAGGAATTAAAGGTATTAATGATGAAGGAGTGATCAAATTGAAAGGGAACAAGATTTCCAAAGGGCTAGTTTCTTTGGAAGACCTCTTTGACAAATGCAAAAGATTCATTCGAGAGAAATAAAAACCATCTTCTTAGTGCCCAACTGATTTTGATAAGGAAAACATTGGCACCCTGGAGGATCCAAGGATGGTCAATATTGGAAAATGTTGCTCTCTCGAGGAGAAGAGAAGGTTCATTAAATTTCTCAAGAAATATTCAAATGTTTTGGTCTACTCTTACGATGAACTCAAATCCTTCCAACCGAAGGAAATACATCACTCGATCCCTTTGAAGCAGGATGCTAAGACATTTAGACAAAAGAAAAGGCCATATAACCCAAAGATTGCTGATACCATCAAGGAGGAGGTAATGAAGATGCTCAATGCAAGAATAATATTTCCCATCCACCATTCAACATGGGTGCCAACATTATGCCCGTTTGGAAGAAGAATGGCGAAATAAGAATATGTGTAGATTTACACAACCTAAACCAGACATCATTGAAAGACAATTATCCTCTAACTATCATGGATCATATTCTACAAGTAGTTACCAGATCTGAAATGCTTTCATTTCTTGATGGATTATTAGGATATAATCAAATCAAAGTGGTGGAGGAGGATCGCACCAAGACAACCATCACAACGCCTTGGGGAACATTTTCCTACAACAAAATGCCCTTTGGCCTAATCAATGCGGGGGCTACATTTCAAAGGGTGATGGATTTGGAATTCAAGGATTTAAAACATTTCATCGTCATATATCTTGATGATCTCATAGTGTTTTCAAAGAAGAGGGGAGATCATATCCATCACTTGGAACTAGTACTTGCCAGGTGTAGAAAACATGGCATATCACTAAATCTGAAAAAGTGCATTTTTGGAGTCACAAAAGGAAAGTTTATAGGGCACATTATGAATGAGCATGGAGCACACATTGATCTTAAGAGAGTATGAGCCATTCAAGAATTATCTCTACCCACAAGAAAGAAAGGAGTTCATTCATTCTTTGGAAAGGTGAATTTTCTTCGTCGCTTTGTTCCTGAGTTTGCTGAATTGACAAAGCACATCACCACCATGATGAAACCCCAGGAAAAATTCAAATGGAGCAATGAAGGGAAGACAACATTTGAAGAAATAAAAATATCCATTGCTAAGGCTCTAACTCTTGTGTTCCTTATTTTAATAAAGAATTCATCATGTATTATTATACATCAAAAGATACACCCTCCACCATTCTTGTTGAGAAAAATGATGAAGGCATGGAAGCACTTGTTACTTTCATGAGTTGTCTGTTGAAAAATTATGAAATAAACTACAACCAATTGGAGAAGCATGCCTATGTAATGGTTAAGGCTGTAAAAATTTTTAGGTTTTACATCCTCAACTCTCATACGGGGGTGATGGTCCCTGACAGTGAAATCAAGTCCATCTTAACACATCAAGATCTGAGAGCTAAAAGAGGAAATTGGATCGTGAAGACTCAGGAATATGACTTGGAGATTCGACCCTCCAATCTGGTAAGGGGGAATGGTTTGTGTAGGTTGATTGCTGAAGATGAAACACTCAAAGCTCAACACGGTGAAGAAAATTGTGCTTGCTCAACTTGTCCCAAAGACCATCCTTAAGTTCTCTTTGTAAACACTACTGATGAGTGGTATACTAATATTGCCTATGACTTACATTATGGAGAATGTCCTCCCCATCTTGACTACAAACAAAGGAGAACACTCAAGCTGAAGGAAACAAAGTTTATAATCTAGAATCACACACTTTACAAAAGAGGTCTGGATGGATGATTCCTCAGGTGTGTAGATAAATAGAAACAAGAAAAATTACTTAAATCATACCATGACTAAGCATGTGGTGGACATTTTTCAGCAATGGTCACTACACACAAGATCCTCCAAGGAAGGTATTACTGGCCCACCATATTTGTAGACACTGAAGATTGGGGTTCCAAATTTGAAGCATGCCAACAATTTTTTGGGACACCAAAACTTGCTGCACTACCACTCATGCCAGTTGTTATCAAAGAACCATTTCAGCAATGGGGGATAAACTTCATTGGTTTTCTAAATCTGCACTAAAGCGCGGGGCACACCTATGTGCTCACAGTGATATATTACTTCACCAAGTGGGTGGAAGCCATTCTGGCAAAGCAAGACAATACCAAAACAATATGCAACTTCATCAAGGAGGATATCATAGTACGTTTTGGAGTGCCACAGAATATCATAGCAGATAATGCTACCTATTTCTCTTTAAGGGAGTTAATTGATTTTTCATATGGCTATGAAATCTCTTTATCTCATTCTTATAACTAGTATCCATAAGGAAATGGACACGCTGAATCAAGCAAAAAGAACATCGTGACCATCATCTGCAAGCTTGTAGATGAGAACCAAAGGAATTGGCACAAAATTTTATACGATGCATTGTGGGCGGACATGATCACTCCCAAGAAGGCAAAAGGTATGTCAGCATTCCAACTGTTGTATGGATTCAAAGTAGAAATCCCCCTCACAATCGAGATGCCAGATCTCAAGTTGCTACAGGGAATAGAAGATGGGAAGTACAAGGATTCCATTGACAAGAGGATCATCTTTCTTGAGAAGTTAGAAGAAAATAGACTCTGAGTGGTGGACCGCATCAAAGAGTAATAGTTGAAAGTAATGAATTTTTTTGACAAGAAGGCCAAGGACAAAGAATTCAAAATTGGAGACTCTATCCTGCTATGGGAAAAAATAAGGGAACAAAAAGGCATCCATGGAAATTTTGATTCATTATGGCTCATCCCATTCTAGATTCATGAATCTTGTGGCGAGAATTCTTTTCTACTCTCATATTTTGATGGAATGCCACTAGAATTGCCTCGTAGTGGGAAATACCTAAAATTGTATCATCAATGAAAGTGGGTTGTCCCCGCCATGTACCATATGTGATTTCTAGGTGTGTTTTTTCCTTTTTTTGTGTGTCGTGTGTTTCCTTTCCCATCAGTTTGTGTGTGTGTGTTTCCTTCTTCCAACCTTTCTTTCTAGAGGTTGTACATGAATCCACAAGGCCTAATAGATAAGGCATTGGTCAATGAATTATATGGTCTAAGATTAATATTTTTGAATCCCATGTCATCTCTTCTCTACACTCGGTCCATGTCATGTCCCCAAGCTAGAGCCAGTTGTTTTCGTGTAAATGTGCAATAGGGAAATTGGAAGTTTCCAAGCACAAAAACTATACCCCTGTGCCAAAATTTTCATGTTTTATCATTCCTAGGAACCTCAAGTCAAGTCTGTTAGTCTGGTCACCCCTTTATTTGATGTCAAATTGGTCCCCTAGGTGATTTAGGAAATTATATTCATTCCCCCTAGGTGATTTTAGGGAGTGCCGAAAAGATACTATCTTTTGGCGGTATTGGGAAGGGCTATCATTGGCCTTCATAGGACTGGAAAAACCACCCTAGAGTGGAACGGAAGGGAAAAATTAAACATGGAGGTGAATTTAAGACCTTAAAACCTCATGGAAATTATTTTGGAAGGTTTGGGGAAGTTTTGAAAGGCTTGGGGCAGTCTTGAGTAAAAACAGGGTTCACAAGCCTAGGCAGTACATAGGCCTTACATATGTCGGGCCTTAGAAGAAGATTCCAGGAGATACAAATAGAATTAGAAGTAAAAAAAACATCTACGGAAATAGGATTCAAATACCTACATGATGGTGAAATAATATTTTTCACAACACCTTGGCGCATAGGATTTGCAGACAGTTTTTATCAGGCATAAGTAGAGTCTCAAATCACAAATCTGATTTTTCAGGGATAATATGGATGAATCAAGACATGATAATTCCATAATTGGATTCAAAATTACATTTAATATTAATATCATATAAAATTTCACCAATAAATTCCATCGGGAGCTCAAGTTATCATCGTTCCAAGTTTCCCTCTCAAAGGCAGTTCAAGGCTTAGTCATTTTTTGGGAGGACATGTGTCAGCACTAGGAGCCTGATGGGATTTCATGTCCCCAACATCCTTGAGGTCAGGTACACAAACCATTAAAATTTATCCCAGCACCCATGTGACCTCTTGGACCCTCATATGACCTCCAGACTCGACAGTTCAACCCCCAGGTGCATTTTTGGAGCATCCATTCCCTGTCGTCGGATCTGGCCACATGCCACGTGTCAGCTCCTTGAAAAAGGACCACCTTTTGGAAATGTGATTTCAGCCCCCTTATGTCCGGTCGGATCAAAGGTGTCAGGGAAATAAGATGTCCCTTATTACCTAAAAATTAGACATTCCTAGACCTCTATGGGGAGCCTTTTGGACATCCATGTGACCTGCTTTCAGCTCCCAGTGCTTTAAAGCAACTTTTTTCACCTTCATTCCCTGCCGTTGGATCGCCGCCATGTGTCTTCCTCTTGACCACCATGGAATTTGATGTCCCTCACATCCCTAAGGTCAGGGACATCAAGGATGGAAAAATTCACCCAAGCTCATCCCTCCATGCATTGAAAATTTTGAAAAAAGCTAACTGCCGCTCATTGCTTCTAGTGCTTCCAGCTGCTTCCACTCTTGTGCACAGACAAGCTTCCTCCTTCCTCTGCAACTCTCTTCCATCACTCCACCATTGCAAAAAACTCAGACCAGAATAAAAAAGGAACTGAAATACCTTTCCCATGGTGATACTCAGGTCTCAGAAGGAATTCTCATCAAGCTAAGAAGGAGAAACGAAGAACAATGGAAAAAGAACAGTAAAATCTCCATAGCCAAAAAATGGAAATCTAAACGAAGCTTGCAAACCAGTGCATGAATCAATGAACCATTTTTTTTCTATCCATTCCTTTATCCAAGACCATCAAAAACATAACCTCAAACCCTCCTCTCATGTGATAGAGCATCCACAATGAAGAAAACTCCTTTCCGACTCAACGAAGAAAGAAGTGGGATTTCCCATCAAACCGGTTGTCAGATTGAAGTAGGATTGCACGTGAAGCATCAGAAGAAAAAACCCACATCAAAAATATAATTTTATTCACAAACAGAGGAAAAAACCAGACCTGCAATTTTGAGGTCCATTAATGGCCACCGCACCCAGAAGCACTACCAGGTCCAAAAATTAAAACTTTAAAATCTCCTGGACTATCAAGCGGGCGGGCCCAAAATTTTAGAGGAGTGATATTGGGAAAAAAACCCATATAAAAAAACTTCGTTGCATGTCAATCTGACCTCCTAAAGTCAACTTTCTAAAAATAGCAGTTCTACTACATAGGGACTGCCATTTTGGGAAAGTCATCGACATAAGAACTTGTGAAGGAGGAAAAGACATTGGGGATGCACTACAGCTGAGAATTCACTAGAATGGGCATTTTTAGCACTTACTAAAAATAGAAAGTGGGCCCATGAGCACCTTCTAAAAATAGAAAGTTGATCTGGAAGGAACGAGGAACGTAGGGAGAAAGAGGAATCAAGGTCACAACACTCAATAGAAGTTCCAGGGCCTTGATTTTTCACACTTACTAAAAATAGTAAGTTACTTTTTCTAAGGGAGACATGAAGCCAAAATGGATGGGTCAGAAGCTGACACAACCCTTCACCTGCGAGTATGATGTGGAAGACAACGATTTCTTGTACATGGACCTGAATGACCTTAAGACTCACATGGCCTCCAAGGACTGAAGGAGGATTGAAGACCAGATATTCACAAGTGGCTTGTTCGATGATGTAGGACACCCAATGTCTGTTTAGAGTCTCAAGCTAGTCTTAGCCTGCTCTTTCCACTTCGTGCCCAAGACACGAACCATCTGAGCTGACAACGGTATGAAAATGGTAGTCATCAGCCCTAGGACCATTTTAATCTCTCTACAGATACCGACATTCCCCAACATGGTCGTCATCTCAAAGGAAAGAGTCGTGCATGATTGGGAGACAATGGATTCATATGTCTAAGGAGTAGTGCTCGGCTCATGGTTGAAAACAGGAAGAAAGCCTTCCAAGATGCCCAAGAATTTACCAAGGTGTGAGTTTTGAGAAGGGTATTTTGATTTCATCACTCTCCTTAGTAGAGTAATGGGTGAAGAAAGCATGAGAGACTTCTAGGACTGGATGGGCCTTTTCATCCTGACATTGACAGAAGGGAAGCAGAGAATTGACTGGGGGTAGATCATCAGTGAAAATCTCCACCTGCAACTGCTCCAAGTACCCACGAAAAAGTTCCACATGAATTCTTACCTAGTTTATCTCCTCGTAAGCTCGTGATCATTTAAGGGATTTCCTCTCACGCAGAACATTACTTCCAAGGTACCTACATTTGAGAAACTACCACAGTTGATAATGGAGGAGAACAACAGGCATTTCACCCGCGTGAATGATGTGTTCACCATGTATGTGGTCTGAAGCTTGGAAGGGGATCTTGATAGCTAGGATGTCACCAAAACTAAGCATCCTTGATTAAGGAATATGGCTCATACTTCATACAATTCTCAACATTCTCCTACATACGAGTCACTGGCTTTGACCAAGCTCTGCTAAAACTACCTAAGTACCTCAGTGACTAGATTGTATTGTTCAAACTTTATAGGTAGATCACCCAAGTAAATAACAAGCTCAGAAGTAGGAGAAATAAATTTTTTCATTCCCTATATCTTTAGGGGAGTTCACGTGTAAAAGCTCAAATGACACATCTCACCTAGAGGCCACTTTCGCACATCTAACTTTGCATTCCTACATCGTCAGGGCCAACTTTGACATCCGAGAAGAGCCCGACTCATTCTATGTCCTAGAATTTCAACATGAGCCACAAATCAAGGACTACTGAGCCAACTGTACTAATGAGTTTGAAGTACGTAAAAACAATCACATGAGGATGACAATCAGTGAGATGAAGAAATTCAAGTTCTCTTGGTATGAAGACATCTTACATGATGATGGGATAGAGATGTATGATCCTGAGTACATAGATGTCAAGATGTCCCCAATGCCCCAAATCAACTAGCATGTTTGTGAATCAGGAGATATATTGGAGTGGGCTGAAAAGGTGGTGAGGAGAACGAGGAACTGGTTTCAGAAGAAGAGGGCTATGATCATTCGGTCACGAGGGATTTCTCCAAGCTAGAAGCAAGCTTCACATCATTTGTCTTCAAAAGTGGTAGAGGTGACTTCCATCTCTAAACACTCTGGAGTGAGTTCAAAGAGGAAGGCCATGGAATTGAAAACTTCTCCCCATGAGAAGACACCCAAGAAATTCAGGGAAGAAAAATATTCATTGGCATCACCGCAAGAGGAAGATGTGATCTCAGTAATGCATAAAGAAAATATGACAGTAGATGCACAGGTGAATGAGGAGTATATGACTCATGATCTAGTCGTCGAGCCACTACAAGAGGTCTTACATGTTGTCAACTCAAACACTCCTCTCATTCAGGACTTGCCTCCTCCATCAGAACAAAGAATGGTTGATGCACCCATCATTGAGCCTGAATTCGGTGAGATGTTTCCATGGATGCAGGAAATGATCATCCTCAACACTCGCACTATGAAACAAGTAGTAGCCCCTGATCTATCAGCAATTGTCTCATTGGCTAAAGAAAAAAGATCAAGAAAGATCACACAGACAACATCTATAGTGGGGATACAGGTAATCAATACATCAAAGTAGCTCTGCCAAAATTAATCAAGCTAATGGATGAGATGACACCAACCGACTACGAAATGAGCACGATCCAATAAGGACCAGCGACTCACGAGGGATATTTACACATATACCAATAATCTTCTAGTCACATGGTGGAAAGGAATAAATAATATAAAGAGAAGATTGAGGTACTAGAGTAAAAATTATGAAGACTTTCATCATATCTGCAAGACCTAGTAGAACCAAGCACTATAACATTTCCTATTGCGAAAGTGGTACCCATCAGTAGCTTTGATCCAGAATCCATCAGAAGAACGCATGAGCTCATGATGTAGGGGCAAGAAAATAATGAATGGATTGACTAATTCTATAAAAAAGGGAAGCCAACACTCTAAGAGGTAGTCAATCTCTTTGCGCACATGCGTGCCATGGACACCAAATGTAAGCACTCAAAGAGGATGTGGGGAAGAAAAGAGATTACTGGGAACCTCTTGGACCGGTAGTGAGTGAGTTGAGAAACACTCATCACCAGGAGTTGATTGACAAAAGGGTCTTTGAAACTCCTGCAGATGACTTGACACATGTATGGGTGAGGGCCTTGGCAATCAAATTTGAAGCAATCAATTGGGTCTTCACAGAGCTAGAGGAGAAAGAAGAACAAGCATACAAGTTGCAGGATAATATAAATCAGAAAGCTTATAAACTTGGAGTACATGTAATGAGTGAACATACAAATGCATATGACTTGATCAACCCTTTCAAAGAATATGTCAAGAAAGGGGTGGGTAACCCATTTTCCTTCTCTAAGGATACTCTCGACTTATTCTCAGAGATACGAGCCTCCATTGCACTTATCACAGAAAATAATTCATTATGGTTTGGGAAGTGCAAGGACATCAACAATGTGACCAATGGATGGACTGAAACCTTGAGCTGCATTCGCATCCCTCATGCTGACAAAGTAGAACCAATAGTAGCTCGTTTCAAACAAGATATTGGAAAGATAGAAGCCTTCTCAGGATCACAGAGTGGAGAGTAGTCAGAGAGTGGAGCCAAGTTCACCACAACATCTCATCCTTCAGAATAATAATTATTATTAATCTTCTTCTTATTCCTCTTCTTTCTCTCTATCTTCTCTTCTCATACAACAATCTCTCTCCTAAATGTTATATTTTTGCGTTGAGGGTTGCACTTTTTAATATGACTTAAGTGACTTTAGAAATATAATGCAACTTTAAGTCACCTTGCTATTATAAAAGGGACTTAAATATTTAAAGTGGAATATGAATAGTCTTAAGTCATATTAAGTTATTCAAAAAGTCACTGGGAAGATGAAGATTTTACTCTTCTTCTATAAATTGTAGCAAGCTCTTCATTTGAGCTTCTTCTGAATTTTGTATTCTAAAAATTCTTAGATGTTTGAGCTATTTTTTGTGAATTCATGAGAGAGATATCCTTGTGAGAAGAGCAAGAGATAGAAATTTTCTTCCATTTCTCCCACCAAAAAATGTCTTCTACTTCCCATACTATGTACAAATTCTTCTTGAGCTTCAATAAAGGAAGAAGGAATTTTAGCCTCTTTGATTGAGGAGTTTATTGGTACTTTGTGTTCATTAAGCTCTATTTGGTCTTGTTGCTATTTTGCAGATTTGTTTTCTTCTGAAATACAAGTGCATGTTTTGAAAGTTATGGCTAGCGTGTGCTAGTCTCTAATTTTCTACTTGCAACATTAGTTACTCCTTTCTAAATATTCTCACTTCCCTTTCTCCCCTTTGTAGAAAATTTATCCCTTGCAGATACCTACAAGTGTTTGCCACAAGATCAATGAAGTGCCTCTGTTGGATCCCTGGTCAAAAGGCCACCATAGAAATCCACACTTTTTCACGCATGCATACATGAGAGCTGCACCGGTTAAATAGAGGGACTTAGATTTTCAGAGCATTGGAAAGAAATCCATAAGTTTTTCCACCCAAATTTTTTTCTTGCCAATAGGTTTTGGCACCCACCGTGGCATAGATTTAGTAGCATATGCACCTGAATACGACCACAAGGTCTAAAAAATACCATTTTTTTTCTTTAGAAAATTCAAAATTCAAAAAAGATTTTTTTTGGAATTTGAATAGCTATATGAGCCACATGTCTATAAACCATGGCTATTCCAGGAAATCCTCCGATTGAAAGACCTGAATTTCTCTTCCACATCCAAGAGGATATCGCTTCAGATTTGAGAGAAGCTATCTGGCATAACAGACCAAGTGTAAACCACTACTTCATTGCCATGAGAATCCTTGACCTTGAAGAACGCACTACTGAATTAGAGAGGAAAAGAAAAATTCTAGCACCAAAAATAAGAGCCTAGATTTCCAAGTTGGTGGATAGAAGATACACCCGACAACAGAGACAAGGTGGAAAAACTAACCCTATTTTTGACTAGCTTCAAAGAAGACAAGAGCTGCAAAGAATTCTGAGGTCTCATTTTCATCAAACAACCAGTGACATTGGGAACTTGAGTGTTGTCAATCCTTTAGATAGTGACTTTTCATACATCAACGAGAACCTTGAGGATTTCACTAACGTAGAGACCAAAAAAGAAGCTAGAGAAAGAGAAGAAAGAGTGGAAGAGGAAATAAGAGCTCAACTTGAAATTGAAAGATTTCAAGCCAAGGTAGATGAAAGAGCAACAGTAGAAGCCACAAACTTAGCAAGGTTGGAAGCTAGAAACAGAAATAGAATGGGAGATCATGATTGTGATCATGATCATGATCATGATCATGAGGCCCATAGGCCTAATGTACCATGGGGAGGAAACACCAGTCCACTTGCTGTTTCTCAAGCAATCCACAAGCTATCAAGAGGATCAAGAAAAAAATTCCCAAAATTTAGAGGGGATGGTTCTCAACTCCCTAAAGAACATCTAGAAAAATTTATCACCACTTGCGGTGTGTTGGGTGTTGATGACAAAGATGTGTCAATCAAAATATTTATGGAGTCACTTCAAGAAAAGGCTGCCGAATGGTTCTACATGCTACCCCCGAGGTATGTCACTTGTTAGGAAGATATAACAAGTGCATTCAAACACAAGCTCAAGACCATGGAAGATTGTCAGGATCTCTTGGTCTAATTGGTACAAATTAAAAAATAAACCTTTGAGTCAATGAGAGACTTCATAACAAGATGTAACATAGTGATAAGAAGAATCCTTGAAGATGTGGTGCCTCCTAAAAATAATTGTTATCCAAAATGTGCCCCCTACTCATTTTGTGGCTAACTCCCTTTCATATTTCCTTCTCTTGTGCCTTAGACATAATATTTTAATTTTCAGGCACTCAAAACCTTCTGGAAATGACACCATTAGATAGAGATCTTTCTCAATTTTCTAGAAAGGTAAACTTTTCCTCCTAACTCCATGTATTTTTGAAGTTATGGCTCGGCGGAGTTTTTATGGGAAATTTTCCCCTGAAAGGCCCGCAGCCAATGAGATGCTTCCACGTGTCCAGGAAGTGGTGGGGGGCGGAGGAGAACTTTTTTTTTTTCCAAGTGTTTTGGCAAAATTTTCAAAAGGAAATTTTCTCCTGAAAGGCCTACCGACGAATCAGAAGCTGCCACGTGTCAGGGGGTGAAATTTGGAAAATTTAGCTAAGTGTTGGCGCATGGAAATTTTGGAGGGATGGCCCCGCGGCCAATAAAAACATGCCACGTGTCCTAAGGAGCCGGAAAGGCAGAGGGTGGAGGAGAAGTTGGATTTTTGGAAAAGTATTTCGCCAAAATTTCAATGGAGGATTTTTGGCCCGTTTCCTCGATGACCAATCACATCAGGCCACGTGTCACTGGAGGCTGGAGCTGTGGAGCGAGGGAGGATATTGGGATTTGTTCCCATGTGTTTGTGTAAAAGTTAAAATTCTTGTGGGGAGCCCGCGATGAATGATACACCGCCACGTGTCTCGGAAAGGCAGAGGGCGGGGTGAATTTGGAAAATTTTCCAAAGAAGAAACAAAGGAAATTTCGGAGAGAAAACCCCACGGAAAATCCAGAAGGGGCAAGCCCGCAACCAATGGGGTTGTGCCACATGTCCAGGTTGAAAAATATCAAAGCAACCTGTGGATAATTTTGGAGAGAAAGGCCCGCGCCCAATCAGCGCATGCCACGTGTCCCAAACTTGCCAGCCTAGTGGGGAATTTTGGGAAATTTTTCCAAAGGCGAAAATGAAGGAAAATGGAGCAGGATGAGCCCGCAGCCAATAAAATCATGCCACATGGCACCTGAACCGGTGGAGCATGTGGAAATTTTGGAAAATTTTCCCAAATGCAAAAAAGGGTAAAAATTCAAAAAAAATTCCCACCGACCCGATTTGGCCCTATTTTGCCCTAAAATTTCAAATGGCCATAACTTTCGATCCGAGCTCAGTTTTTCACGTTCTTTATATCAATGGAAAGATGGTGAAATTATCTAAAATATTATGGTGTCATTTTTTCATTTTGATGAAGTGTGGAGAGAGAAAATTGAAAAACTCCTCTGGCATGTGGTCATGGACAGAAATGATGTTTCAATCACCATTTTTAATGAAGAATGGCTCGCATTCTCTCCCAGCATGGCTAAAAATGTCAGGGAATGGTTCTGTAAGGACACCCATGCTGTTTTGATGGAATTTTAGTCAATGGTTGAATACCTTCCATGTTTTCCCATGTTTCTCTCTCCTGGGCTCGTCCCTTGCAATGTAAAAGCTAGTTTTGGCTCATTTTCAAAGGGTTGAACATTTTTTGTGTATTGAAGGTCCCCTTTCTCACCTTGAAAGTGATTTTGGTGGAATAACAAACCTTTTCTAAGAACTGCAACTCATTTTTACCTTCCAGGTGTTGTAATGCAAGTGAATTTGATGTTAAAATAATAATACAGGCCTTGTGATTAATCTTCTATCCTCTGCTAGTGTTGTTTGACTAATTTCTGATCTTTCATTACATGTCATCAGTTTGTGCATGATTTTTGTTGTGCTTCCATGATGTGTGTCAATCTGTAGAAGTGAGAAATGCTCACCACTCCTTTGGTGCATCACCTATTAGCATTAGTTTTAGTTTATCTGCATTCTCTATCTCTGTCTCCTTTGGAATTTAGGGTAGGATTAGGAATTTAAACCTCTGCAACTTGTAAGTGATAAATCTAATTAGAGGAGTTGAGGAACTAGCCTCTAATCTGTAGATTCCTTTCCCATTTTACAAGTCCCACACTTGGGGAGAGGATTCAATGTTGTGCAATCACACTGGATGTTTGGAATGATCAAACTAGAAATCTGATCAACATCCAGGGGTGCTACTGATTTGCAACAACAGTTTTGGCATGCCAGGTGGGACCTTAGAGGTCTTCATCTTCATTGCAACAAAATTGATGTGCATTTTTTGCAAGTTTCTTGCTTGAAAAAGCTATAAATTGCACATCTGGTGACTCCAAGGAAGAAGAATCAGTTGGTTTTAGCAGTGCAAACCTGAAAACTCATGAGAAGAATCACTACAAGGTCAAGAGCTGGAGAAGAAGAGGTGATGTTTGAATATCTACAATTATCTCCAAGAAGAAGGAAAAGTGGGAGGAGAATCCAAAGGTCTCCATCTCCACCAAACAAAGCTCTCTCAACTCCTCCACCTGGTAGGCATTTCATTCAATCAACAAGGGTTCTAAGGCTAATCAGAATGGCACAAAACAACCCCTATGTCAATTTCACTGGAAGCAGCCCACTTTCTCTCAATGCACAAAATCCAATTCTAGTTGCAGCATTGAAGAGCATTCCATACTTCACTAGAGAAAATAAGACCTCACTTGGTGATCATGTCAAGGATATTGCTAACATTTGTGCAATCCATGAGATCAATGAGATGTAAATTGTTGTCAAATTACTGGCATCTTCATTCAAAGGGAAAGCTTTGCAATGGTTCAGGAGCCTTGCCTTAGGTTCTATTCAAAATTGGAATCAGCTATGTATATCCCTCCCTAAGCAGTTTGGGGAAAAGGGAGACAACTTGTCCCTTTTGGAGTAGCTGACAACCATCAAGAGAGCTCCCAATGAGTAGCTGACTAATTTTAATTTCAGATTTCAAAGGACTTAGGAGAGAATTCCAGTGGCAGTCAGGCCAACAGCAGAAGGTTCTTTCCTTTATTACCTTAAAGCTTTAAATTCTGATATTTCTATGTTAATTCAATCCATGGGAGGCATAACTATTCCCATTGCTTATAGCATTGCCATTAGAGCTGAAAATTGTTTGATCCAAACTGACAAGCTGGCTCTTAGACCTCCAATGCCATTATTTCCAAGTTTAGAGAGCCCAAATACTAATCAAATTCCTAATTTAGCTCCTATTCCCACTCCTAGAAATCATAATTCGAATGAAGCTTCTACTTCATCTTCTAGTGCCCTAAATGAACTTCAAGAAGTCATGAAGCAGCTGCAAAATCTAGGCAATGAGCTAGTTACACTTAAGAGGCAGCAAGCCCAAAGTTTTAGACCTTCTTTCTAGCCCCAAGCTCAGCCTAACAGGCAGCCATATCAACGTCATAGACCACCCAATCCAGCTGCAAATCTAAATCAAGCAAGGCCTCCTACCAACAAACCATTTCAGCCCTATAATCCCAATGTTACATCTGCATCTAAAGGATTAGTGCGAGTACAAAACAATATAGCTCAAGAGTATGATTGGTGTTTCCCATGCAATGAACCTCACAACCAGTCCATGTGCTTCAACGGTGCTTTGAATCAAGCATTAATGGTGACAAAAACTGGTGTGGAGGTTGAAGGTAGTCAAGGAAGTAACCAAAAACAAGAAACATTCCATCAGCAATCAGCTCCGAATGATACCACACTTGTAAACTGGCAGGCAGAAGATTTTTGTGGCATGAATCAGATAGTTTCCAAAAGTGTTGCAGCCAACACAAGGTCAAATAGGAGAAATTTTGGTGAAGAACATCCATTGGATCCAAGTAATTCACAACCTCTTGTCACTCCACAAACTATTGGCAAGAAAAATGCAATCCTAAGCACACAAGGATTGCCTAAAACAATTCCTAGGCCAGCCCAAATGCCAGTTGCTGCTACCCATGCAAAAGGAATGAATGTGCAGGCCAAGGGATAGAAAAGGGATACTTCATCTCCATTCAATATCATTGATCAGATGAAGAAGACAAATGTAAACATATCAATGTGGGAATCACTATCTATCCCAGGCCAAAGAGATTTGCTACAAGCTGCCATGAAGGACTAGTCAACTTCAAATTAGCAAGTCCAAATGCAAGAGAAGGTGCTCACAAATTCTACCCAGCCTAAGGGGAATCATGGAGGATAACAAGGTAATATGTTGAAGCCCCCTCCATTCTATGTTTCATTAATCATTGGGAACCAATTAGTACACAATTGCATGATTGATTCTGGGGCAAGTAGTTCAGTAATGCCCAAGCAAATAGCTGATCAGTTGGGAATTCAATATGAAACCATATCCAAAGGGGTGGTACAATTGGATGGGACAGTAATAACAACAGTTGGAGTGATTAAAAACTTGAGTCTTACTTTGCATGCTTGTCCCAACGTGGTTGTTTTGCAAGATGTCTCAGTAATAGACCTTCCACCACTCTTTGCCCTATGTTTGTCAAGGGATTTCACGGCTAAGATTGGAGGTTACTTATCTGTTGATTGGTCACACATGTTGTTCAGAACAAGATATGGAACCAAAGCCACAATCAGGTCTGAACCTATTGCAAACTTTCACATTGAGCCTTACACCCCAAGTCAGATAAATGCCAATTGTTCAGCGTTTGACCAAGAAGATCACCCAAGCACTGATGAAGCTAACACCAAGTTTGGAAGTATCCCAGATCTAACTCTTGATGAATGGGCAAACAAGGTACATGCTTTTGATCCTTATCAAGAAATAGAAGAATCTAAGTTAGGAGTCTATTGAATGCATGAAGAAAATCAACCTATCCCTAGCATCACCAAGCCAGACCACAAGGATGAAAATGAGCTATGGCAGTTGTTTTTTGATGGATCAAGGAGTAGACAAGGTGCAGGAGGGGGAGCCATGCTGGTTTCACCTCAATGAGTTAAGTATTATTCAGCTTTTAGATTTCAGTTTGCATGCTCTAATAACACTGATGAATACGAAGCTTTGGTGCAAGGATTGCATTGGTCAATCAAAAGAGGGATAAATAACTTGCAAGTATTTGGTGACAGTGAGTTAATTGTCAACCAAGTTAAGGGGAATCATGCTGTCAAGAATAATCTACTCAAGTGCTACAAGAACAGGTTATGGGACCTCATTGAAGATTTTGAGGGCTTTAGCATAAAATCCATTCCTAGAAAAGAGAACCAAGCGGCTAACAGGGTTGCAGCAGTTGGGTCAGCCTTTGACATTTTTGAAAGCATTCAAAAAGACAAGGTACAACAAAACATCCATATGATTGTAAGGTCTTCAGTGCCAGATAACAATGTAAGTTGGCAAGTGTTTGAAAATGATCAGCAAATCATCTATTTCTTGTAAGAAGAGGCTGAGTTTTCAGGTAAAAATCAGGAAAAGTTGGAGCAGCAGTATGGTGACCAAGTGGTCAGCTGAGAACCAACAAACTACCAAAGGGACTTATTACTTTGGTGTCTATTTTCAATCCTAATGATTAGTTTAGGAAGGAGAAAGAAAACATCCAAGTTAAGGGGGAAGATTCAGTGTCCATTTCGGTAGAAGAAGGAAAATCACTCCAAATTGGTAAGATGACAACTGAACAAGAAAGGTATGAGTTCATATAACTTTGTCAAGAGTTCCCTGATGTGTTTGCTTGGAGCTATGAAGATTTGAAAGGTTTCAATCCCAAGTTAGCTCAACACACCATTGAATTGGATCCAAGTACTAAACCCATCAGGCAAAAGCAAAGGACAGTCAATCCACACATGGAGCCCCTCATGAAAAAAGAATTGAATAAGTTGATAGAATCAAGGATCATATTCCCTATCAAGCATTCAAGTTGGGTTGCCAACTTGGTTCCAGCTGGAAAGAAGAGTGGGGAAATCAGATTGTGTGTTGACTTCAGAGATTTGAATAGAGCATCTCTCAATGATCATTATCCACTTCCTTCCATGGAGCAGATTTTACAAGTTGTTGCTGGCTCCGAGAGGTTTTCACTACTTAATGGCTATTCAAGGTATAATCAGATTATGGTGAAGGAAGAAGATCAATTCAAGACAGCCTTTACAACAAAATGGGGAACTTATGCATACAGGAAAATGCCATTTGGGCTATCCAACGCTGGAGCTACCTTCCAAAGGGAAATGGACATGGCGTTCAAGGGTTTGATTAACAACATAGTGCTGATATATCTTGACAATATCACTATCTTTTCAAAAAATGCAGCAGACCACCTCTCTCATTTGAGACAAGTGTTCCAAAGGTGCAGAAGATTTGGAGTCTCCTTGAATCCTAAAAAATGTATTTCCTTAGCTCATGAAGGAAAGCTCCTTGGTCACATTGTCTCCAAAGAGGGATTAGCAATTTATCCAAAAAGATTTGAAGCCATAAGAGCACTGCCATTACCAAGCCACAAGAAGGCCCTTCAAAGTTTCTTGGGGAGAATAAATTTTTTCCGAAGGTTTGTCCCAAATTTTACAGCCCTAGTCAAGCCTATCACCAAGATGTTAAAGAAAATCATGGCTTTCAAGTGGACAGCAGAAGGCAAGGAAAGTTTTCAAGCAATCAAAGAAGCCATCTCTCAAGCCCTAACTCTCATCAACCTGGATTTCTCCAAGGATTTTATCCTCTATGCGTTTGAGGGTGATGATACTATTTCTACAATTTTGGTATAGCAGAATAAAGATAATGATGAACAGCCAATTACTTTCTTCAGCCAAAGCCTGGAGGACTATGAGGTGAGATATTATTTCATTGAGAAGCATGTTCTTGCAGTAATCAGAAGCTTGAAGAAGTTCAAGCATTTAGTCTCAAACAACAAGGTTCAATTGTTGGTTTCTCATGTAAGGGTTAAAGACTTCCTCCTCAATAAAGACTTGAATGAAAAGAGAGCAGGTTGGATTACTCGTGTCATGGAGTATGACATAGAGATCAAGGTCACCAAGTTGGTTACAGGAAAAGGATTGTGTGAGCAGCTAATTTTAAGCAAATAAGAGGAAGCATGCAACGAGAAAGAGAATGTTTTGGCGTTGCAAGACATCCATGAGCAAGAAAGCACTCAAGAGGAAAATAATGGTGTCCCCACTCCTTGCTAGACCCAAAGTATAATGCACTTCCTAAGCATAGGCCTATGCCCTCCAAAGATGAAAAGGACCCAAAGAAGACACTTTAGATTGCAGGCTATCCCATATGCCCTTGTTGATGGTGTTTTGTTCAAAAGGGATGTGAATGGAGTACTGCTGAGATGCATTGGTACAAATCAGATTCACAAGATGTTGGAAGAGTTCCATGGTGGACCAGTTGGTGGTCATTTTGCACCAAGAGTGACAGCCCTAAAGATCATGAGGGCTGGTTATTATTGGCCCAAGATTTTCAGTGATTGTTATGCATGGATCAAGAGGTGCAAGAATTGTGCATTCTTCACAGGTAAAGAGAGACTAGCTACCCTTCCATTGCATCCAATTTTGGTTGACATGCCATTCATGTAATGGGGTTTAGAATTCATTAGAGTCATTAATCCCAATTCAAGCCAAGGGCACAAGTGGATTTTAACAGCCACAGATTACTTCACTAAGTGGATTGAAGTAGTAACACTCAAGGAAGTGAATGAATCTAGCATCCTAGACTTCTATGAGGGAATAGCAACCAAATTTGGTGTACCTACCACAATAATATCAGATAATGCATTGGCATTCATCGGGTCCAAGGTGATTGAATGGGCTATCAAGAATGGGATCTACCTAAGTACTTCATCAAACTATTACCCTCAGGGTAATGGCCAGGCCAAGTCTACAAACAAGAACTCTTGATGAGAATCATAGGTCTTGGAATACCAAATTAAAATCAGCTTTATGGGCTGATAGGATAACTCCCAAGAGATCTACATGTAATTCTCCATTCAAGCTTGTTTATGGGAGAGAGGAAATTTTACCTATGTCTCTTGAGTTGCCAATATTGGAACTCATGAAACGGTTGGAGTTATTTGAGTTTGAGCCCATGGAGGTTAGATATGTAGAATTGATGGAGCTCCAAGAAATCAAAAATTAAGCATCCCAAGCAATGGAGAAGGACCAGGCTTTGATAAAGAAGACATTTGATAGAAAGGCCAAGAATAGATCCTTCCAAATTGGAGATCTAATGCTAAAATGGGATGCAGATAGAGCAAAACTAGGAAGGCATTCAAAATTTGATGCCATTTGGAGTGGCCCATACATGGTCACAAAGTGTAAGGACAGAAATGCCTTCCAATTGTCTTCATTGGATGTCAAAAAACTGTAGATTCCAGTCAATGGGATCCATCTAAAGCATTGCTACTAAAGGGAAATTCTCCACCTTGTATATATTAGCTTAGGTTTTCATTCCTCCAAGTTATTGTGCACATTGTTCTGCTGTAGGTTAGTTTGTTTTCCCTAAGTGCTTTAGCACAAGCTTGCTGTTCCTGGGAATGTGTTTGCAGGCCTTGCTCCATCAAGTGATATTCCATCTTCCTCCTTGCAATGTTATAGTCAGTTGGGGTACCAAACATAGAATTTAATGACTCCATGCCCAATGGATTTTTTCAGGCAACCGGTAATTTCATCCAGCAGGCAGATGACCCCTTTGAGTCGCCAAAATTGTTATCCAAAATGTGCCCCCTACTCATTTTGTGGCTAACTCCCTTTCATATTTCCTTCTCTTGTGCCTCAGAAATAATATTTTTATTTTCAGGCACTCAAAACCTTCTGGAAATGACACCATTGGATAGAGCTCTTTCTCAGCTTTCCAGAAAGGTAAATTTTTCCTCCTAACTCCATGTATTTTTGAAGTTATAGCTCGACTGAGTTTTTGTGGGAAATTTTCCCCTGAAAGGCCCGTAACCAATGAGATGCTGCCACATGTCCAGGAAGTGGCAGGGGGCGGAGGAGAACTTGTTTTTTTTACCAAGTGTTTTGGAAAAATTTTCAAAAGGAAATTTTCCCCTGAAAGGCCCATCGACGAATCAGAAGCTGCCACGTGTCAGGAGGTGAAATTTGGAAAATTTGGCTAAGTGTTGGCCATGGAAATTTTGGAGGGATGGCCCTACGGCCAATAAAAACATGCCACGTGTCCTAAGGAGCCGGAAAGGCAGAGGGCAGAGGAGAAGTTGGATTTTTGGCAAAGTGTTTCACCAAAATTTCAATGGAGGTTTTTTGGCCCGTTTCCTCGACGATCAATCACATCAGGCCCTGTGTCGCCAGAGGTTGGAGCTGTGGAGCGAGGGAGGAAATTGGGATTTGTTCCCATGTGTTTGTGAAAAATTTAAAATTCTTGCGGGGAGCCCACGACCAATGATACACCGCCACGTGTCTTGGAAAGGCAGAGGGCGGGGTGAATTTGGAAAATTTTCCAAAGAAGAAACAAAGGAAATTTCGGAGAGAAAACCCCGTGGAAAATCTAGAAGGGGCAAGCCCACAACTAATGGGGTTGTGCCACGTGTCCAGGTCAAAAAATATAAAAGTGACCTGCGGAGAATTTTGGAGAGAAAGGCCCACGCCCAATCAGCGCATGCCACGTGTCCCAAACTCACCAGCCCGGCGGGGAATTTTGGGAAATTTTTCCAAAGGTGAAAATGAAGGAAAATGGAGCAGGATGAGCCCACAGCCAATAAAATCATGCCACGTGGCACCTAAACTGGTGGAGCATGGGGAAGTTTTGGAAAATTTTCCCAAATGCAAAAAAGGGTAAAAATTCAAAAAAATTTCCCGCCGACCCGATTTGGCCCTATTTTTCCCTAAAATTTCAAATGGCCATAACTTTCGATCAAGAGGTCGGTTTTTCACGTTCTTTATATCAATGGAAATCTAGTGAAATTATCTACAAGAGTATGGTGTCATTTTTTTATTTTGATGAATTTTGGAGAGAGAAAATTGAAAAACACCTTTGGCACATGGTCATGGATAGAAATGATGTTTCAACCACCGTTTTTAATGAAGAATGGTTCGCATTCTCTCCCAGCATGGCTAAAAATGTCAAGGAATGGTTCTGTAAGGACACCCATGCTGTTTTGATGGCATTTTGGTCAACGGTTGAATTCCTTCCACATTTTCCCATGTTTCTCTCTCCTGGGCTTGTGCCTTGCATTGTAAAAGCCAGTTTTGGCTCATTTTCAAAGGGTTGAACATTTTTTGTGTATTGCAGGTCCTCTTTCTCACCTT
The DNA here is from genome assembly GCA_019776745.2 of Taxus chinensis. Lineage (NCBI taxonomy): Eukaryota > Viridiplantae > Streptophyta > Pinopsida > Cupressales > Taxaceae > Taxus > Taxus chinensis. Next base: position 74,465,376 of record CM034151.1, read on the forward strand.
GAAAGTGATTTTGGTGGAATACCAGACCTTGTCTAAGAACTGCAACTCATTTTTGCCTTCCAGGTGTTGTAATGCAAGTGAATTTGATTTTAAAATAAAAATACAGGCCTTGTGATTAATCTTCTATCCTCTGCTAGTGTTGTTTGACTAATTTCTGATCTTTCATTACATGTCATCAGTTTGTGCATGATTTTTGTTGTGCTTCCATGATGTGTGTCAATCTGCAGAAGTGAGAAATGCTCACCACTCCTTTGGTGCATCACCTATTAGCATAAGTTTTAGTTTATCTGCATTCTCTATCTCTGTCTCCTTTGGAATTTAGAGTAGGATTTTGAGTTTTAAACCTCTGCAACTATGCAAGTGATAAATCTGATTAGAGGAGTTGAGGAACCAACCTCTAATCTGGAGATTCCCTTCCCATTTTATAAGTCCCACACTTGGGGAAAGGTTTTAATGTTGTGCAATCACACTGGATGTTTGGAATGATCAAACTAGAAATATGATCAACATCTAGGGGTGCTGCTGATTTGCAACAACAATAATATGAAGAGATTCTTCATCAACGCCTTTCCATTAGAAGTAAGTTTCTTCCTTAGAAGAACCCAACAAAGAACATTAAGGGAAGCTCAAGACCATGCAATAGAAACTGATGATGATTTAATCTTGTCTAGTAAAGTGAAAGGCCCGAATGGGAAAATAAAGGGTTAGAATTGAAACTCAATCACCATGGATCCAATCTGACTTAAGTCCCTTTTATAATAACAAGGTGACTTAAAGTTACACAAAAAGAGTGCTCCCTTCAAACCAAATAATTATTCTTCTTCTTCTAAACCAAAAACCAATCATTCTCATAACCATTCTGAGGTTAAGGGATCCCTGAATGCGGTGGTCTTGAAGGCCTGCCCATCTCATCCTTATAACCAAACAAAGCCATCTTCTAATATTTCTCTGGTATAAAATTTCAAATTTAAATGGGAACAATGAAAATGTACTCCCATAGGAGAGCCTTACTCCCTCACCTTGGAAAAACTACTCAAAGTTGGGGCTATTGATCTTCCACCAATCAAACCAAATACTACTTTTGATCCATCTCTCCCTTTTCCTACATGGAACCAGGAAACTGATTACTGCAATTCTCATCATGTAATAGGTCACAATGATGAAAATTGTATAATTTTTAGAAACATCATCCATGAGATGTTAGATAACACTGAGCTTGTCTTAGATACTTCTAATGCACCATCCAACAAAAACCTACACATCTTCAGGAATCCATTCCCCAAGCATAATTACACAACAAAATAAACTGGTGAATCCTCTGATAAACAATCACATGAGGTTCATGCCATTTTTGACATCATCCCCCTTATTGCAACATAGGTGCCCATTATCCCCTCTATTAAAGAGATTCTCACACAAATTCCTTTATACACGGAGGAGTCTGTTCCCTCTACTTCTCTACCCATGGAGGATTCCCTTGCACCTAGTCCTTCAACTATGGAGGGAATCCCCTGTGTCAATTCCCATACCATCATAGAACCCCACTCTGTCTTCCCTCTAACCCATGAGGATCATATCGCCCACCAATTTCACCTTCCAATGAAGTTGGTTTCACCTAGTCCCCACCCTAAGAGGAGTCTATTTTTCTTTTTCAGGAAGCTTAGGTCATTCAACCCTATTACCCAAAGAAGAACCTATGGACCCGTTTTTTCATATCCTCCACCAATAGAGGAGCCATTCATATCCTTCCTACTATAAGTGACACTTGTCCTAGGACCTTCTAAGAGCCTATGGATGTCCTCGTTTACTTTTTCCCATTGAGGAAGAGGTAGAAGACTTTTCCCTGTGTCCCTTAACTGGGAATTTTGAATGGTGTGACAAAAATTTCATAACTATCAAAAGCCAAAGCACGTCTCACAATTGAATATCCACTTAGATGATGTCTTTTGGGATGCCTCTATATCCTTTTCTCCCACTTAATGAAACTGATGGCTGATTTAATCTTTTCTAGTAACGTGAAATGGCCCGAATGGAAAATAAGGGTTAGAATTGAAACTCAATCACCATGGATCCAATCTGACTTAAGTCCCTTTTATAATAACAAGGTGACTTAAAGTTACACAAAAAGAGTGCTCCCTTCAAACCAAATAATTATTCTTCTTCTTCTAAACCAAAAACCAATCATTCTCATAACCATTCTGAGGTTAAGGGATCCTTGAATGCGGTGGTCTTGAAGGCCTGCCCATCTCATCCTTATAACCAAACAAAGCCATCTTCTAATATTTCTCTGGTATAAAATTTCAAATTTAAATGGGAACAATGAAAATGTACTCCCATAGGAGAGCCTTACTCCCTCACCTTGGAAAAACTACTCAAAGTTGGGGCTATTGATCTTCCACCAATCAAACCAAATACTACTTTTGATCCATCTCTCCCTTTTCCTACATGGAACCAGGAAACTGATTACTGCAATTCTCATCATGTAATAGGTCACAATGATGAAAATTGTATAATTTTTAGAAACATCATCCATGAGATGTTAGATAACACTGAGCTTGTCTTAGATACTTCTAATGCACCATCCAACAAAAACCTACACATCTTCAGGAATCCATTCCCCAAGCATAATTACACAACAAAATAAACTGGTGAATCCTCTGATAAACAATCACATGAGGTTCATGCCATTTTTGACATCATCCCCCTTATTGCAACATAGGTGCCCATTATCCCCTCTATTAAAGAGATTCTCACACAAATTCCTTTATACACGGAGGAGTCTGTTCCCTCTACTTCTCTACCCATGGAGGATTCCCTTGCACCTAGTCCTTCAACTATGGAGGAATCCCCTGTGTCAATTCCTATACTCATCATAGAACCCACTCTGTCTTCCCTCTACCCATGGAGGATCATATCGCACCACCAATTTCACCTTCCAATGAAGTTGTTTCACCTAGTCTCCCACCCTAAGAGGAGTCTATTTTTCCTATTTCAGGAAGCTTAGGTCATTCAACCCTATTACCCAAAGAAGAACCTATGGACCCTGTTTTTTCATATCCTCCACCAATAGAGGAGCCATTCATATCCTTCCTACCTATAAGTGACACTTGTCCTAGGACCTTCTAAGATCCTATGGATGTCCTCGGTTTACTTTTTCCCATTGAGGAAGAGGTAAAGACTTTTCCTGTGTCCCTTAACTGGGAATTTTGAATGGGTGTGACAAAAATTTCATAACTATCAGAGCCAAAGCACTTCTCACAATTGAATATCCACTTAGATTATGTGCTTTTGGGATGCCTCTAGATCCCTTTTCCCACTTAATGGAAAATATAGTCTGCTGATGCTTCTATGATTTATCTAAAGGTGTTTAAGACAACTAAAACTATCCTGCTTATTCCAATTGTAATCACCTCTTCTTCATCAGCCTTACCTACATCTAAACCATTATCATAAAACAAGGAATTACTAATCCCAAAAACCCTACCTACATCCATACTTTCATCTGTATCTAAACTCATCACCACTTTGGGAGTAATGTAAAAACCTAGCTTTGTCCATCCTTTTGTCAAACTAGATCTAGCCACACCTTTGAAAACTGTCGCAAAGACCGTTCCCTCACCTAAGATGAAAACCCAACCTTTTATGCCACACACACTAGATTTTCCTACATCCCCACTGTCACCTTCACCAGTTCCATCTATCTTAGGCCTACACCCATCAACCTTGGTCAAACAACCTTTTATCAAAGGTACACCTAAACTACAACAACACATCTCCTCGTCACAGAATTTTGTTCCACCCAAAGTTCCTACCCAACCTATACCTTCAAAATTACCTACATCCTTTCTACTACCCCTAGAAACACCACTATCTGTACCCTCATCATTACCCATGTCATTTCCTTCTCATCAACCATTCCCTTCCATAATTCCTCCCACTACTGTCTTCACCACACCTCCATTTTAACCGTGGTTAATTCATCCCCTTCAACCATATACCTTCCCTTCTATATCATGCACTAGTCCTACACATTTACCCAAGAAAGGAAAACCCAAACCCAAATCCCCTCTACCTTCCAAAAATGTAGTTACACCTACACCACCTCCAACAACTAGCTCACCAGATACACCTTTACCCAAGAAGGTGTATCCTAAACCCAAAACTATACTATCTACCAAACATGAAGTCAAACTTACTCAACCTCAAATTCAAGCTCTGGTGACATTTGATTCATCAGTATTACCCAACCTTCAGATAATACCAACACTTACTTCAAATTTTGATCCATTGGTAGGTTCATTTGCCAACATCCTAGCTAACCTTTAAGAAACCTCCATTATCACATTGCCACCACTTAAACCTTATGACCCCATCAAATCCAAATTAGTAGGGTTTGATGACACTAATTTTTTTTGCTTATCATCGTGTGTCAGAGCATGATGTCGAAATATTTGAGGCTCTTAAGAATATTCTTCTTCACCTATGTTCTCTTGAAGAAAACTTTGACAATGACGATATTTTATATGAGGACCCCATTCTAACTTTTCCTGTCACCATACAACCTAACCCCATAATTAGTCAACAACCTACATCTCTACTTCCAAAACCCTTTTAGCCTCCTCCACAATTTGAGATCAACATGGTCCACATTAGAGAACTAGCAAAAAAACCTCCAAAATGTAATTATACCATACTCCTTTTACAAGACACATGTCACAAATTTTCTTGCCCTATATGTTACTACACCTTCCATGACACACCATATTCTTTACCCTAGATCAACATGGTTCGAGTCATCACTGGAGCTCAGAAAGAGAAGGAGAATAAGAAGTTAGGTAGGTCATCTTTAACACCATTACCCAACATTCCAACTGCACCTACACCTAAAATCACCATCTGTGTACCCACATACCCCACTTAAGCAAAAGTTACCCATCATAAAATGATTAAGGGATTGACATAGTCACCTATAAAGATGTTGTTATATGATCTCATCCAAACCTTTGCATCTCACCACCAGTGTCTATTTGAGATCCTATAAACCATCAAGGTACTACCCAATGACCCTTCACCTGTCAATGTCATATTCACTCCCCACCACATAGCTGCACTTACCGCTACACCTAAAAATTATCTCCACACTAAAACCCCTCAAATTTCTACTGTCATTTTCTCTGATTTGGAGATTGTTCCTTTCCTTTTAGATGTGTAGACACCAAAATTGGTTCATACTTCAATTAAAACCTCATTCATTAAATTAACCATATCCTACCGATTCATATCCACTAGTGCACATGTTAATTAAATTAATTATTATCCTCACTTAACCACCTCACCCAGCCAACTCACCTAGCCATCTCACTCAAGTGACCCTCTCAAACGTCGTTAATGACCTAAGACCAAGTCTACGCTTGTCCTAAAAAACTATGACTTTGTCTACACCTATAATTAACTCCTATTAACAAACCTAAAAGGACTCTTACTCATCCTTCTGTGATATATCACTCAAGACTCGGATCAAGATTGGAGACCACACCAAAAATAGTAACAATAGGGATTTTTTTGCCAACCTAGATATTCCCTCCTTGATCGATCCCGATTATATCTCAATCAACGTCAGTCACCTAACCATTGCTAGTTAGGTTGAATACATTTTCAAAATCCTTTTCCTAGGTTGGTCATTCAATTTAGGATCTCATACAAACACAAGCCAATCACCTAACCCGTTTTTACCTCAATCACCTTTTACGTGACCTTTCTTATTGTTTTGTGCAAATACCTAAATCATTTCAATTTCAATAGGATATTTACTTCATGCATGATTTGAATAACATTAATACTGTTATATAAAAGTGGATTGACAACCTATTCAGGAAGCATTAAGTTTCCCGGATCCAACTCCCACTATGCAGTCCATTCATTATCTTGTTTAAGTCTATCTGGTGGTATTGTTTTGCATTTATAAGTAGTTCCTCCTAGCCAAAAGGGAGTTATCGCAATCAACTTAGATCAGGAAATTATAATGCATGTATAACCTTCAACCGAAATCACAAATATGTATTCCTCCTTTTCCTTCAACCCTTATTTGTTTCATTAATTTGTTAAGAATCCAGTGAAACATTTTGGCATGCCTGGTGGGACCCATCCGGGGTTCCTTATATTTATTCATTCTTAGGGAACTATTGTATGTTCGTTTCTTTTCAAAAGGAAGCTAACATTAAATTATCTCCCTTAAAATCTTATCTTTCTTCTATTTGTCTCAGTGACATTTGTATTTTGGGACTAAAAATAATCATTCCTTTTCTTCTTGCATTTGCATTAGTGACAGTTATTTTCTTTCTTATTCACTCTTTGTTTACATTGGATATCACATTTGAATTTGGGTTCTAAAATACTTTCCTTTCATAAAATTTTTTACCTCACATTAAAACTAAGGGAAACCTATATGCTAGAAGTCATGCCCAAATGATGGTTGAAATAATTGAATTGTACAACACTTTATCTTCTCTCTCTTTGCCAAACTACACAAATATTAATTTACACATCTTATTAAAAAACACCTTACCTAGAAGAAGTTGTCAACAATGAAATGATTAGAGGATTGAAAGTGGGCACCCAACTGGTTTCTCTGTCCATTCATTAACTCATAGAAAGAAATGCCCCCACCAAAAGATAACCTGAAACCACCTTTAGATCTTTCCTCTTCATAAGACACCTTTCCAACAAAAAAAAAAGTTTTTTTCACAAGTCAGTCTTAAATAACATAAGTGAAAACATAAAATTCACTTATAGGATTTCATCTTTTTCTTAGCTTTTCATTGAGTTGTGTTTCAAGTTGTGAGGTCACTTTCTTTATTTTCTTCTTCCTTTCACACTCTGCCATCATAATTGGTGTATTTTGACTTTTTCTGAGTGTGGTAGGGTCCATTACTATCATACTCAAGTTTCGGGGTTGATATTCCACCTGAATTAATTCACAAAATAAAATTTTCTTCATTTTTTTCAAATTTCACAGTGATCGACATCAGTCCAACGATTGTCATTGGTTTACATCTAACCATCATTGGTTTACCAAACCATTGTCAGTTTCAGAATTTTTTGGTTATTTTACCAAAAAAAACAATTAACACATCTACTATTCTTTTTGAAGTTCTCAGGACATCATCATACCCCTAGAATTTTAAAATCATATTCAAATACAACTTCTTAACTTCATTTTCATCATTTTTGTGCCTCATTCAATTTTTTTTTGATTTCCCATAGTAATCGGTATCGGTCACCCTAACTGTCATCGGTCACCCTATCACCATCATCAGTTACCCTAACTATCATCGATTCATGTGTTTTAGTTTTAATTAAAACAATGACCATTTTCACCTCTCAGAATCTATTTTTTCTCCATTTCTATTATTTTTATGTGTCATTTACAAAGAATAGATTACCATGTTTACACTAACTCACATGGTTTTGACTCGTAGCCAATCCAAAGCCCTTGTGTTTCATGCTATCCTTCATATCCTTCCACTTATCCCATCACCACCTTCCATCTTCTTACCTATGCATCCAAATCAACTCATTACTATTATTACTAGCAATGAGGCATTTGCAAGACTCCTTGACTAGAATATCACTGCCCTATAACATTATCTTTCCCTCTCATCTACTCGAGACTCATCTAGAAAGTTGGTATACACCATGCCTATGTCTATACATCCTGTCCTCACCCCCATTTCCATGTCAACTACCACTATCTAATCATTACCTTCATCCACCTTACCACCTGTGGTGTCTCAATTGGACCCCACATCCTCTATAACTATTGCATCTATGTCATCTATCACACCCGTGGTGTTAACTATTACTTTATCATCTACCTTGAGCATAGCATCATTTTCACCCTTTACCTCATATGTACCAGTTGCATCGAAACCACCCATGGTGTCAGAAACCCATACCCCATTCCAAAAGCATGTCCTTTCCATCCCAAAACCCCTAACCTCAATTACCACAAGAATCATTATAACTACCCCACCTGATTATACATATCACCAACAACCCCCAATCTCATCTATCACCTACTCAGGATACCTTCCACCTACATCTATTCCCCATTCCAAGTTCTCATACTTGACACCACCATATACTGGGATGCCATCCACATCATACATTCATCATCAACCTCTTTATATGTTAGGGGATACCAAACCATCACAACCCACCAACGACCCTATTAAAATGATGATGGAAAAGATGCAAGCATTGGAAACATCAGTTTCTAGCTCTTACAATTCCTTAACCTATGATGAAATATGTAATGAGCCCATCCTTCCCTCTATTCCTGTTTGTGCATACCTTGCACATTGGGAAATGCCCAAATTTAACTGGTTTAACAGTAAAGAAGACCCGTAGCAATAATTGTAATGTTTCAGACATGGGTGTTATCTAACCGCCCACAACGATGCGTTAATCCTACAAACATTTCACGTGTCCTTAACACGACCCGTGTTAGATTGGTATATTGTTTTTCCTTGACATTCCATTTACTCATTTAATCAAGTGGCTCAAGCCTTCCTAGACCATTTTTCAATCAATATCATCAAGAAGGTCACTATGACTAACTTGTACTCAATTTGACAATAAGATGATGATTCTATCTCCAATTTTTTCAGTCATTAGTGGAGCCTGATCAGCTAGCTAGTATTCTAGTTTCCTCCAACCGAGCTTATAGAGTTGTTCACTAGAGCTTTTAGCAAGCACAAGTCACCAAATTTGCAAGTACAAACCTTTTGTACCTTCGAAAAAGCATTTACCATGGTGTGAAAAATGGAAATTCATACCATTGAAGAGAATAAAATCTAATTTTGAAACAAAAAAGCCACATTTAAATCAAATGATGCTTCTTCCTCTTTAAAACCCTAAAATAATTTTTTAAAAGCTAAAGAATCTGCCAACGTAGTAGTTTTAAAGGTTGGCCCATCTCATCCCTCTAATCAATTGAAACCTACCTCCAACCTTTCTCCCATTCAAACTTTTCAGTTTAGACGGGAGCAACGAAAATACACTCGAATTGGGGAGCCTTATTATTCAGTATTAGAAATTTTTTAAAGGCCAGAACCATTTCTCTTCCAACAATAAAACCACATATGGGTTTTGACGTCGCTCGTCATATGTTGGGATGATACAAGGAACATGACTATTGTAACTATTAGCGAGTAAAAGGTGATAGCGATGGTAATTGTATAACCTTCAAGAAAATTATCTAGGAAATGTTAGATAATGGATATCTTTTCATGGACAACCCGAATGCACCCGCCAATCATAATTTGCATATCTTCAAGAATCCATTCCCTAACCATACCCCATCATCAAACCAAATTGGCTAACCTCCAACTAATGATAGTAATGTCCATGAGGTCCATGCTATGTTTGACACTATATCATCCCTTCCAAAATTTCCTCCTATCCTCTCTATCAAGGAGATTATATCACAAGATCCTCTACCTACAGAGGATCCTACTTCCTCTACTCTTTCACCCATAAAGGATTCCCCTTCATCTCCCCCTTCACCCATGGAGGAGTCCACAATTTCTTCCAATTCTGGTTCACCATTTACCTCACAACCTAACAAACAACTAATGGTATTAACTCTCCTACCCACGGGAGTGTCATCCTCACTTTCTGTAACACCCTGAACTGTTGTTACTTCCTCCTGAGTACTCAAGTGTTGATATATGATTTCTTCTGTATAAGGATGTGTTCCTTGATTTGTGAAGTCATGCTTGATATGGGTTGTATCTTCTTTGCTCTTGAAGATATTTGAATGAGTCAGAATATGCTTGGACTCTTTTTATTTCTTTCATTTTTAGCACCTGAGTTCAATTTGATTTCAGGATGAATTGTGGATTTATCCATCTTTATGACTCATCCTTGGATCAGTTGCATTGATCCAAGAGATGTTTTAAGCTTATTCAGGATGAACAAAATTTATTGACCTTACGAAAGTTGCAAGGTCTGAATGAGTTGAATGAGCAATTCCGGAGTTTAACTCAGACTGATCATGTTAGATGAAATTTGGTTCCAAATACCGTAACATCGGGAAGGCCTAGACCTTAAGCCAGGTAATTTAGCTATTCCCGATAGAATCCTTTACAGGAAAGTTTTACCCTATTTGGCTCTAGCGCTGATTGGTCCTACTTTGGAGACCTAGACTGGATTTGTTAAGGTTAATAATCTTAACCTAAACTATAACCTATTGGTTAAAATAATTGCAAATCTAACCTAGCCCTAAACTATAAGCTTAATGCTCCTAGAGTTAACTTCTTCTAGTGCTATGGATGTAAGACTAATGTCTTAACCCTATGATCTACCCTATGATCTAACCTATCTTAACTAATGATAAGAATGGAGGGGGACCTATGAAGGGGCGCGAGTCATGGGCGGTGGTTTCCATGGCATTTATGAGGTGGATAAGGTTGAAGGACTTGGGATGCTGTCAGATTTGGCAAAGGTTGAAAATGGCTATTGTGACCTGACGTGGCAGTATCACCAAGTATGGGAATGGTTGTTTGTTTTCTTTTGGCGATCACCAATTTTGGTGGTCGGTGGCAGTGGAGAATAGGTGGGAGGATGGCAGTTAATACAATTAATGAACTTTGGTTCCCGAGCGCGGATTGCTTGGGAAGGCATGCCGATGGAATATTGTTTGGTTGTTTGGTTTTTCATGCACTCCATTTTTCACTCTGCTTGAGCACTGGTTCTTCGAACCAGTCATCTACTCTGTGTTGCATGGAAAATTTGAGAATTTCTAGCTCCTTTCTCTGTTGGGGAAAGTTTATAAGGCATGAAGGTAACAATTTATTGTTGTTTAATCTATCGTGGAAGAAGAAGAGAAGGAGCGAGCACATTCAGAGGTCTTCTTCGAATTTTTAAGCAACACTATCAGGCATGATAGGCCCTAACTTTTAAAAATATTACTTTCCTTCAAATGCTTTCATTAGAACAACTCTGTTCAGATGATTTCTTTGTACAGTTGGTTTGTTTGGAAGCATTGTAATGGTTTTCTTCCTCTCTTGTTGAATTGGGACTCCCTGGTTATGCATAGACTCTGTTGAAATGTTTGCTGGATTATTTATGAACACAACTTCTGTTGAAGTCCTTACTGTGTTTACATTTTGATTCGACTTTTGTTGAAGTCCTTGCTATGAATACTTGTTGGATATGACTTCTGTTGAAGTCCTTGTAATGTTTTCATATGATTTCGACTTCTGTTGAAGTCTTTGTTGTGAATACTTGTTGGATACGACTTCTGTTGAAGTCCTTGTAATGTTTTCACATGATTTTGACTTCTGTTGAAGCCTTTGTTGTGAATACTTGTTGGATATGACTTCTGTAGAAGTCCTTGCAGTGTTCTCATGTGAATCCGACTTCTGTTGAAGTCCTTGATGTGTTTGCGTGTTGGCTCGACTTCTGTCTAAGTCCTTGCTGTATATTCATATGGATTCGATTCAGTTGAAATGTTTGCTGTATATTCATATGGATTCGATTCAGTTGAAATGTTTGCTATATATTCATATGGATTCGATTCAGTTGAAATGTTTGCTATATATTCATATGGATTCAACTCAGTTGAAATGTTTGTTGTGTTTGTATATGGGTTCGACTTCTGTTTATGATGTTACCTAGTCTCTTGTTCGACTGAGGTAATGAGTTCCTAACTGTGCCATGTCAGGCAATGGCGTTGGGTAATTTCATGTTTAAAGAATGACATGGAAAGAATTGTTGGGTCTAATTTGGTTGGTTTATTGATTATTGCTTGGTCGCGAGAGCTCATTTATTGCTTGATAGCTTCAGGTGATTATATAATTGAATTGGGATGAAACTGTAGTTCTTTCTTTTGAGCTCGACTGATTTAGTCGCATGCGTATGATGTATGTTATATTTAAGCCTGCATCTCTGTGAAAAGGATTTGGATGGTCTATGATTATAGATTCTGTATGTGATGAAATATTAATGTAATTATTGTTTTCTTTACGACCTTGCTTGGTTAATGGGAACACAGCCTGACCGAGAGAAATCTTGCTTTGAGGAACTCTGATGTTTATTAACATATGGGTAATCCTGGGTCTGCAGGGATGGAAATCAGGTTTGTATTTGGAAGGGATGGGTGTTGATTTTCTTGCTCTCTCTTCTTCCTTATTGAATTCAAGATTGGATGTATATGCATTACTCTTGGGAAGTTGGTACAGTCTTGAACATGATTGGAATGGAGATCTGAATGCCTATGTTTCTTTCTCCTAAGCTGTGAAGTATATGTTGATATATAACTGTTGGATTAAGAAAATATTCTCTCCTTGTCTAGAAACTATGAGTGCTCTCTTCTTTTGTACCTTTATGTGAATTCTACGGTACGGGCATAAGAAGAATAGATTGTTAAAAATTGTAAGGAGAAACTGGTAAGTACTGACTCTTGACTGGAGTCTTCTTCTTTATTAACGGTTATATTACTATCCTGTTTGAGTTGTACGGTTATCCACTTTTATAAAAATAGTATTGCAGTAGAAGTTGGTATACTTGTCAATATCATTGAAATAAGGCTATGAATATAAAGGAATCCCGTCAGTTGAGCTTGTGGGATGTTATAATCTGCCTTTGCTTGAATTGTTAAATACTCACCTGTTGGATACACGTACTGATAGGAATTCATTCTTGAATGGAGTAATTTGTTGAATTATTGTTGTCCTTGATTTTCAGATGGATGGATGTTTGGATTCATTTTGTTCTTCTTAGTCTCTAATATATACCATGAATTATCTGAAATATATTTAGGTTTAACTGGCAGCTATAATATGAGTCATGCGTTAAAGTCATATTAGAATTGTAGAAAAATGATTAGCTTGATTCAAGTTTAAGGATTTGAAGAAATGATTTCATTTAAACAGGTTGTCTAATGGAAACAGTTGGTAGAATGCAATTGTTTTAAGAATTAGTGCTTATCATGCTCAGTTCACTGAACTGACCTGTGCTAGCAATTTTTGCAGATGGACATCGTAAGTGGTAAAAGCACACAGATCTGATATGATGCTCAGATTGTTTAAACTGGTTTAATGATGAATTTCAATTTGATTGTCTCAAATTGTATTATAGGAAGAAAGATATTCTTTCGATGTTGATCATTGTATCAAATGTGCCGAAGTGCATAAGTTGTAAATGTATGGTCTGGAAATGAATGAAATGGAGAGATTGTTACTTATGTGGCTGCATTTTCATTTGATGGATTGAACTTCTTAGGTCTGATTGAATGTAAGTGCATTTTAATATGGTATACCATGGGAGTTATTTGGATTTTCTAAGTAGGTCTTGTAAAAATTATGTGACCAAATACTTCGTGAATGAATAGTAATTCTTTTATGTTATGAATAAGGCTAAACTAGAAATCAGTCCACTGCCTTTCGAGAAGTTAAGATTAAACTACCACCCTAATAGGTAGCTGAAAACGGGAAGAGTAATCTATTACTCCCTACCCATGATCTAAGTCAAGGCAACGTAATTGATGGTTTTAAATCAATATATCTTGTACCAATAAGTAAGATATATTTCAGTCTAGGGAGCTGATATAAACCCATATGGGTTTAGTTAGCATCCTCATGAGAGGACTTAGGGCTATTGCCCAGTTATGTAGAATAAGGTTATTGGGAACCAATGGTCTCCTTGGCAAGATATCAAATCTTATTAAACTTCTCTCTGTGAAATTGAACTTAATTGCGTAAAGCAACTCAAAGGTGTGGAACCCAGGGGTTGGGAAAAGACTACCCAGTTAGGAGAGTCTTAAATATAATTTCAACTCAAATTAAGTAGCACCTTGAAGTTAAGTAAATCTTTCCGAGGTGGTTTTGTAGGATGTCGACACATGTCAACTGCAGGGTTGTACCTTCAAGAAGATTAGGATCTTCTCGAGGATACAACAATGCAGGTGACTTATGGCGACACCCTTTGCATTGATCGTTAAGATTTACACCTTAAACTCGAACAAGTTTTTACTCTGGAACCGGTTAGGACCATGGTCATGTTATGAGGCTGCCCTTGGAGATTTGGGGTACCTTGACACACAGGGTTAACTGTGGTTGACCCAGTATGTCAGCCTTATCCTAGTCCTCAAGAGCATCCTTATAACGTGTGTCATGTTATTAATCCATTCCTGAGTGAATGACTTGGGACAGGGGAGACTGACAGAAGTCAGTATAAGACATTCTATCTAACATCAGAGTGGGGTGAAGGAAGTATTCCAGATTGACGAGTATGCCGTCAAGGAATACGAGACATGAACAGTATGTTTCAAATCTTTGGCCAAAGTATCGCAAGCTACTGATTGCGTTGTCCTATGTCACCTAGTCTAAGGGACGAGATGCCAATGAATAATGGTAACAATTATTTAGATAGGTTCCTTGGATAGAGCATTCTAAAATCCCAGATTAGGGAAGAGAACCGCAAGAGTGCAGTGTTAAAATAAAAACGCCAACTCTATGATACTCATGAATAGATCAATAGACCACCGAGTCATGGAATGAATAGATCGGTGGTACACCGAGTCATTACCGCTGCATATGGTTATCTGTTATAAGAATGATTGTTTGATCTGTGAGTTCTAAATTATGTATTTAGAACTAGGAAGCACTTATCAAAAAAAATAAAAAATAAAAAATTTCTTGTTCTAATGTACTAAAATGGGAATGTTACACTTTCTTCTCCACAGACAAAGGAAACTATCTCATCCCAACTATCATCTCCCACACCCATAGAGGATCCTTTAGATGCACCATTTCCTATTGGGGAAAATTCCCCATTAGGATTCTAGGATCCCATTGATCTACTCTCGGCTATCTCACCCACAGAGTCCAAAGCCAACCAGCTTCCTGTCTCATAGAAATATTTTATAGGGATTGCTACTATGCCAACATCATCTTCTCTTAAAATAGTGTCATTTTCACACCTGGTTGACTGCTTGGATTACGTTGATAATTCCATGCTTTGGAGACACCTTCAGCTACCCTTTTCAACCCAAATGCCAATGTTTCTTGCTAATACTGTCACAATCTATCCAAAGGTATTTCAAGGAACCCAATCAACCATGACCTTTCTTATTGAAATGACCTATTCATCATCACCCTTTCCTACATCCAAACCTTTACCAACAACCAAACCTATTCCTATGACTAAGAACCTACATGTATCCACACCTTCCCCTACATCAAGACCCATCATTACCTTGGGTTTCATGCCAACATCAAGCCTAGTCCACCCGCCCATCAAGTTGGATTTATCCACATCTTCCCAAGCTCACATAAAAACCAATCCTCCACCTAAAAGTAAGACCCAACCTTTTAGGCCACACACACTAGTTTCACCCACCATACCTTTGTTACCTTCCCCACTTCTATCTATCTTAGGGCCTTACCCGTTGACCTTGGCCAAGCAACCACCTATCCAAGTTAAATCAAAAGTACCATAACTCACCTCTTCATCACAATAATTTATTACACCCAACCTATCAACACAATGTACACCTTCGCCATTACCCGTATATTTCTTACCACATATACCTCCACTAATTACGGTAACAACATCATTTGTTATGAGATTTCTTTCTCTTCACCATATATCTTCTACCTTGCCTCTACCAGAAACCTTCACCATGCCTCCTTTAACACTTTGGCTAACTCATCCTATGCCACCATCTAGTTTTCCCTCTACATCACGTACACCTCCTTCACATTTACCTAGGAAGGTGCAAACTAAATTGAAAAACCCACTACCCTCCAAGGAGGTAATTAAGCCTACAACACCTTCTATCACTAGTTCATCTACTACAACTCTACTCAAGAAGGTATAACCCAAGCCAAAAATAGTACCACCTCCCAAATCGGTGGTCAAACCTCTCCTATCTCTAATTCTACCTCTTGTATTACCTCACACATCATAATCACCTAGACTTCAATCCAAACCCACACTCACCTCACTTTGTGATCCATTGGTCGGGTCTTATGCCAACATTCTAGCTAACCTTTTAGAGACTTCCTTCATCACATTGTTTCCCCTTAGACCTTATGACCCACTCAAGCACAATCTAAAAGGGTTTGACGATACTAATTTTTTTTCCTACCATCATGTGCCAGGATATGATGTAGAAAATTCTAAGGCTCTAAAAACCATTCTTCTCCAACTTTTTCCTCCTGAACAAAAATTTGATGACGATGATCTTCTAGATGATGACCTAGTTCCACCTCCACTTATCACTACACATCCTCACCCAATACCTATTACGTTACCTACAACACCACCTCCACAACCCTTTTATCCACCTCCAAAATTTGAGATCAATATGGTCCATATAGAAGTGCTAGCCAACACCCCACCAAAATTCCAGTGTGCACTACTTATTTCACAAGGTTCTTACCCTGCATTACATTTTTGTCCATCATGTTGTTATAATTTTATTAACAAACCTTCTCCATCCACCTCTCTTCCTTAGATTGACATGATCCAAGTTGCCATTCACACCCAGAAAAAAAATCAAATGAGAAAGCAACTAGCTCATCCATCAATCCTGTGCCCAACATTCCATCTACACCTGCACCAAAAATCCCAATTTGGGGACCCACACATCCTATTTTTGATGGGGTTTCCCATCATACAATGATAAAAAAATTCCACCAATCCCCTCTAATTTTTTTTTTATACAACCTCGTTCAAACTTATGAATCCCATCGACAGGCCCTCATAGAGGTTCTGCAATCCATTGAGGTTTTACCTAACAACCTGACACCTATGACCTCCATTCTCACCCATCACCATGTATTTTCTCTCACCAATTCATCCCCTTCCTCTACACCTACCGCTACTCACCAAGTACCCGCCCTCAGTTTCTCTAACCATGAGATTATAGCTCTCTAATTAGATGAACCTGATCCCACACTTTTCATCTCCATTTATATTGATAATACACGCATTCGATGTGTTATGATCGATGGTGATGCCAACCTAAAAATAAGCTCCTCCCACAACGTATAATCAAATATGAATCCCTTCAAATTACATGCATAATAACCCATTTATGTTGCATTCATTCATTGCTGCCATCACTTCCACTCTTAACACCATCATCCTCTACGTTCCTGTGGGCCCCTGTACCATTCTAGAACTATTCTATGTCGTAGAGGGGAAGTTCCATTACAAATTGTTTCTTCGCCAACCTTGCATCCATGTTATGGGTTGTGTTCATTCAACCTTACATTTTTGTGTAAAATTTGAACATGAAGGAAATAACTATACCATCCCCACTGACCCTTCACCATTCAAAACCTATAACATGTTGTACTAACCTAATGATGTCCTTGTACCAGTAAAGGCATCTACCACTGTCACCACTTCTCCTTCATCCATAGCCCCATCCACCGATGTTTCTTCTACCTTTTCCGCACCTACCTCCTCTATTCCCACTTCCACCAAATCCTCTACAATTAACCCATCCCATAACCCATCTACTTCTCAACTGACCAATGCTTCTTCTTCTCAATCGCCTAGTGTTTCATCTATTCCTACTACCCATATACCGACTACCAATCCCTTAGAAGGGATTTTTCAATGTCTCACTTTGGGGGAGTACCACCTATTCAAAATTGACACATTCCTTACTCCTCAAGAGTATGGTAACCTTCACCAAAATCCTCACTATGATCACTGTGTAGGAAAGGTTTTCCCTTATGTTCCTCATCACCTTCATACAAAATTAACCTATGGGGGACTTGATACTTCTACGTACTCACCCGAGCCACCTTCCCAAATGTGACCATTTTCCTATGACCTCTAATCTATCACCAACCACCACTTCCCCCACACTTTCCTTCACTATTATGCATGGAAAGGCTTTAGATTTGGGTTCTACAAACATGGATTTGATATTGTCATCTTGTGTACCACACGTAAACACAACGACCGTAGTAGTATTGGCTTTGCCAAAACATCTTCAAAGAAATATTGTGTTAGACTCATTGAGGACAAAAAATGTTCTTTATCCCATTTAACACCTTCACCCATAGAGTCTATGGATCCATAATCCATTCCTCCTAACTTTTTTTTTCGTAAACACCATTTCTTTGGGACCTCCAACTTATCAACGTGATGGCAAGGCTTCCTCTTCTCTTCCCTTCTTGTATCTGGACATGATCAATGAAAATACACCTTCTATTAACATTGTTCAATGTCAGGATGATGAGTTTATTCTCACCTATCTTGGTGCAGAGGATTCTTATATTAATTGGTTGTTTCTTTCTAAGATGCAAACTATGTTAAATGAATCAACCATCAAAATCAATATTAACACTCAGGATGACCCCCACATTCTATAGATAGGCCAATCTTTAGAAATTACTGAACATGAAGCTTTTACCTCATTTCTCTGAGATCATAGCATCGCTTTTCCTTTGTCCTACTCTAATATGCCCGTTATTGACCCAAACATTGTGGTCCATAATATTGTAACTACTCCTGAAGATAAACCCATAAAATAGAAGCTGCGAAAAATGCATCCTCGTATTGCCCTTCTTGTCAAAGAATGAATTCAACACCTTCTCTTGGTTTCCTTCATCCTACCCATTGATTATCCCCAATGGATATCTAACATTGTTCCTGTAGAAAAAGTGATAGTAGGACTTCACATATGCATAGATTTCCAAGACCTTAATTTAGCCTGCCCTAAAGATGACTTTCCTCTACCTAGTATAGGCCAACTATTTGATCTCACCGCCGATCATGAGATTCTATCACTCATGGATGAATTCTTGAGTTATAACCAAATATTACTCACCTCGGAAGATCAACACAAAACCACCTTCATCACTCCTTGGGAGAACTTCTGCTATTGATTCATACCCTTTGGAATTAAAAACATTGGTACTACATATCAACGGGCTATGACTTATATATTTCATGACATCATGCATTGCATATTGGAATATTATGTAGATGACCTTCTTTCCAAATCCAAACATCGAGCCGAACACCTTACAGTCCTGAAGGACATTTTTGACTATCTCATCAAGTATTGTGTTCACCTTCAACCTAATAAGTGTGTCTTCTCTATCCTCTCAGGAAAACTCCTTGGTTTTATCATTTATTTGGGTGGCATATAAGTTGATCCCACTAAAATTAAGGCTATTATTGAAATTCCTCAACCTACTAACCTTCACCAACTACGTAATTTGTGAGGAAAGTTGCAGTCTATTCATCATTTTATTTTGCAGATTTTCAACCATTGCCACCAATTTCATCATCTCCTTAAAAAGGATGTCTCCTTCAAATGGGATGATGAATGCCACAAAGCCTTTGAGGCCTTAAAACAATACCTCCTCCAACCACATGTACTCATTCCTCCTAAGGATTACCAACCATTTTAACTTATATTTTTGCTACGGATCATTCCTTGGGAGCCATTTTCACTCATCGTGATGAGAAACATAGAGAGAAAGTGGTTTATTGTATAAGCTATACACTTTTGGATTATGAAACCTGATACACCCATGCCAAAAAACTTTGCTTAGCCTTAGTTTTTTTTTCTACTAAACTTCACCATTACCTACTTAACCAAAAAACCTTTGTTGTCACCAATACAGACCCCTTACATTACATGTACGGTAAGCCCTACCAACATCAGCGTGTTGTACGTTGGCTCATGATTCTTGAAGACCTAGACCTTGAATTCACTTATAAAATATATATCAAAGGCCAAACTATCACTGACCAATTTACAGATGCATTTCTCTCCCGATATCAATCCTCTAACTTTGATTTCCAACACAATTCCATCACTACCATCACTTTGGATGATACCATTTACCACATGACCTTATTCTTCGATGGTTCTAAAAGTCAGCATGGGGGTGGTGCTGGAGTTAACCTCATTACTCTTGATGGTAATCCTATGAAATTATCTTTCAAACTATATTTTTAATGTACTAACAATATCACCAAATATGAAGCACTCGTATTAGGTCTTCAACCCATCATTTCATTAAACGTCAAATCAATTAATATCTTTGGCAACTCTCAACTAGTTGTAAATCAAGTTAACGGTATATACCAATGTCATAACAAAGTAATTCAAAACTATAAGAATCATGTAGACATACTTTTGACTACCTTTGACCGCTATGAACTTCAAACCACTCCATGTTCCACTAACAAATTTGTGGATACCATGGCTTGACTTTCTTCTCAGATACTTGCTTCACCCTCTGACTCAAAAGTATTTGTCACAATATAAAGGATGTAATAATCTTTCTATCTATTTTGAAATGTTAACCTCGTCAAAACCATTCAACCTAACCCACGTGACCTTTGGTATAAGCAGTTTGCTGATTACCTTTCCCTTTTAATTCTACCTATAAACCTTACTTACAATGGACAATGTGCCTTTATCAAAGGTGTCTCTTGGTATATCATCATGGGAGGAATTCTTTATAAATTTGGCTTTGATGGTATCCTCTTGTGATTCCTTATAAGTTCTGAAATTCCCTACACCATCAAGGAAGTTCACGATGGAATTTTTGGAGGTCTCTTCTGTGGTTTAGTTGTCAATAAATGCATTCTCCACCTATGATATTATTGGCCAACCTTAAACCATGATTTTTGTGATTATGTCAAATGTTTTTTCAAGCTACAACAACATGCTAATATTAATCACATGCCTAGTCACACCTTAAAGTTCGCACAAGATATTTGGCATTTATCTCAATGGGGTTTGGATCTTGTTGGAGAAATCAATCCCCATTCTTCATATTGCCATCAATGGATTATTACTGCTACTGAATACTACACTAAATGGGTATAATCCATACCTCTAATTTAAACAAAAGTCGAGAAAATATATGAATTTATCAACTATCACATCATTTGTCACTTTGGTGTTCCCCATTGTCTCATCAAAACCCTACTACCCTCAAACAAATGGCCAAGCTGAATCCACCAACAAAACCTTATAAAAAATTCTTATGAAAGTTGTGAACGATACTGGAAAGGATTGGTACATGCACATTCTTATGGGACTACTGTACTAGTGTTCGTACCTCAACTGTGACTATGCCTTTCTCTCTGGTATATGGTACACAGGCTGTCTAGCCTCTTGAAGTACAAATTCCATCTCTTCATATCTCACTCAAAGAGATGCTCAATGATGATGACTTTCACCAAGACCATTTGGTACAAATCGAGTTATTAGATGAACGTTGTCTTAATGCTCTTGATCATCTTCAAATATACCAAAAATGTATCAAACATACCTATGAAAAATGTGTCCATGAACGAACCTTCTAAGTCAGTGACCTTGTCTTGAAATAAAATCAGCATGTAACAAAAGAGGAAAAAAGTAAACGTGGAAAATTTTCTCCTAATTGGCTTGGACCTTATATCATTACTCATACCTATGGATCAGTTGCTTATCATTTTTCTTCACTTGAAGGTTCATACAAACCTAAACCCCTCAATGCCTTACATCTTTGAAAATTCTACTATTGAATTAAGTCATATATCACCTCTTGTCTATTTATCTCCCATCTCTTGAGTACTGTTTGCCTTCCATTCTACCTATTTTAAGGATCAACGACTAAACCAGGACCATATGAAAATGCGTTACCTTTCAACCTTATCTTAAATATGAGTACCATGGATTATACTAATGGCCAGGATTATCATGGATAATTTTCATTGTTTTTCAAGATGGATCCCATGGTCTCATCACTTTTAAACCTCCTATCATAGTTAACATTGTTGTG